>OZ024836.1:21226425-21433925 GCA_964016985.1 Anodontia alba | reverse complement strand
CCTTAATGTTTATTGGTACAAATTGGTCTCTTTTTTGCTTTCTGGACATTGCATTTACATTAAGGAGACTTGATCCACTTGGCAGATTTTCTATTATGTTTTACAATGGAGACAGCTTTTGTGACTTTCTGTTTGCTTTTCTGCATATTAAATACCTATTGTAAACGGGTCGTCTCTAAAAGGAAAGAATTTGCTCCCTAGGGGAGCAAATTCTTACCTTTCAGAGTAGACCCTTTTTCAGAAGGGAGTCAAAATCATTTTGAAAGAGTGACCTCACTTGAAAGTGTGTACATTCCTTTTAAGTATTTGAACAGTATAAAGCGTGTTCTGATCTTAGTGTGCATCGATTACTCACAATTGCTTGTCCCAAAACTAAGGTTACTATTGTAGCTCAATATAGATCGTTACTGCTTGACCTTTGTGGCGTTCTGTGATTCATCGCCTTTATTCTGACAGCAGAGACATGTTGTTTGGACATTGATTCCGCCACATTTTCATTGTACGTCATAGAGCATATTTTGTGTCAAGGCAATATCTTTATTAATCAATAGTCTGCCGTGAAAAAATAATAGTTAAGATGTGAAAAGGTGAAATCTTACTGTGAGTCGAATCAGGATCATCCTGTTTGGACATCAATTCCGCCACATGCCCATTTGCTTCAGTTAATATTATTTTTCCTACAATACAACATTCACAGCATGTGTTTAATTATATAGGCTTTTATTTACTGCTGAAAAAGAATGATATGAGAATGGACAAGATTCTGATTAGCATGCATAATATATATATATATATATATATATATATATATATATATATATATATATATATATATATATATATATGTATATAGTGGAACTGTGGAACTTCAGTTGCTCGAACATTATATATATATATATATATATATATATATATATATATATATATATATATAGTGGAACTGTGGAACTTCAGTGGCTCGAACATCTTTTAGACCATGCAAATTTGTTCTACAGATGGGTAGTTCGAGCCACTGAGGGTTAATCATAGCGCAAGGTCAGGAAGCCAATGGGGATTGTTTAGGGATGTCTTTTACTTCTTCTATAAAATGATGGTGAGTGTGCTCATTAGAATCGCCTCAACACACACCATACATTTTCATGAGAAAAGAAAATTTCCTTAAAATATCACCAAATATTAGATTTAAAGAATTTAATAAGACCTCAAGAAAGAATTCGACTCAACCACAGTAAACCAGTCAGAGCAGCAATTACATGTCTGCCCGGCGAAGATTCAGATAACTCTGCGCATTTCCATATTGTCGTCCGTCTAAAAAACATTTGGATGAACGTTTGAATAAAACGCCAAGCAATGACTGATCAGCCTGAGCAAATGCACAGGCTGATCTGAGTCATTACTTAGCGGACGCGATCTTGTCGGTAATGTTGTGCCCTGGCTCAATTATATTAAACAAATACCTTGCTTAGTCAGTGGATCCGCGCAGATTGATCAGACCCATTGTTTTCTGCGCTGTGATCAGTCCAGACTCCAAGGCTTCTTCAGGTCGATGACTGACCAGACTACGCGCCAGACATGTGTTTCGTCGCCAGGCACACTTCAACAGGTACAGAACTTTGCGCACTGTGGATAGCTAAGGTTGCATGTGCGCCCTGCGCAGTCTGATCACAGTCTTTGCAGAGCATTCTGTAGATAGACAAGGATCCAAAGCGTATTAAGGCGGACAGCGAAGACAAAACTTAAGTCTTCACCGATGCACAGGCTGACTTGGGTCTTCGCTGGGTGCACATGTAATCTTACAGTAAAAGCCGTGTCCCGGCTCAAATTTTACTAGCGGCTAAAGTCAGTGCTCCAAAGATTTCTGTTGTAGTGTCTTATTTTTATTCTGACACAATTATACCAATCCTGGCCAGCATCAAGTAAAAAGGTGTCCTCGGGCTTCTGTTGAAAGCATGGTACCAGATAATTTCAGCATCCGCACAGTCTGATAAGTGCCTTCATCTCAGCTTACAGAAGCATTGAATACTGTAGGAAAAAAAGCGATGAACAGAAAAGACACTGTAAAACTGCGTATGCACAGGATTATCTCCTTCTGCGTCAATGACCGAAACCAAATTTGACGTCGCCCTCTTTAGACTGTCGATATCTTATCTAGACTTAATTGTTATAATCAGATACGTAAACAAAAGCTTTGACCTTAAATAAGGCTAATTTGAGTGTTATGATTCCTGTGGATAGCCAATCGTTACTTTGAATCTGTAAGTAACATAAGCTTATGCAAAAATATGGTTGAAGCATTTTGGAGGCAAATGATTAGTGGAGATGGGCTTGATCGTAATACATTTATATGAGCGGTAAAGAACAGTCGAAGTTTAGCATGTCGGTCAAAACACCCTCACAAAGGCATAGCAGTCAATACGAACTTAACTCATTTATGGCGAATGGACTCCTCTACATTTGCCCTTCGGACCGGTGAGGTCTCTGGTTAGTTTTTATTATTACCGTGTTTTAAAGAAATTTCTGTATGTAATGTAAGAGTGTAGACCCTGATCAGACGCCGCAGAACGATCCGACACCACGTTCTGCGGCATCTACATGTAGTCTTGGTCTCATTGTTTGCCAATGTCCCTTGTATAAGACGCTAGGCATTAATGGGTTCATGGGAATGGATTCAGGCGATAGAATGTCCACGAATGTGTAAAATGGAGGCACCTTTGTGAGTTCCTGTTTCTTGCCTGCACATCAATCCACTTCTGGAAAAGGTTAAAAGGAAAGAATATGCTCCTAGCAATATGCTCCCAAGAAAAGCAGATTATTTTACTATTATTGCATAAAAAGCAGTGTTGCACGTTATTAACAGCCGTGCATTAACCGCCGAAAAGCCGTGTATTAACAAGGCAATTCACGCGCTGTTAAAGCACGGCTACGTAACTTTCAATACGGTCGTACCGGGGCCACATATTTGCTGCCGTTACGACATGTGTACTTTCCGGCCCTAGAACGAGCATAGTCCATGGAAATTGCGTTCGCGAGACATCGGTGAAAACGCGAAACAAAATAGTGCAAGAAATAAGGCGAAATGTAGCAACTGTTTTCAGTTTTTATGCTATAATAGCGATCGAACATGTTTTTTCAATGCATTAACTTTCGCAAGGTCCCTAGGGAGGTGTTGAAAACCGCGGCCTCCGGCCTCGGTTTTCAACACCTCCCTTGGGATCTGGCGAATGTTAATGCAGGAAAAATCATGTTTGATCCCAATATTATTTTCAGAAGGAGGCAAAATCAATTTTGAGAAAGTTGCCTCCACTGAAAGTCTAAAGGTGACTGGATACACCTAATCGAGGGAGAATTCGTAGTTGAACGTTTTCGCCTACCTTTTCAAAGATTATTTAAATCGATGAACATTTACTTACCATTACATCACAAGTTCAATGCAAAAGCCAAGCTATGCCATGGTAATTCAGTTTTTTGTACCACCCCAATAGAAAATTTGCTTCCTTGTATAGTCTATATGCCAATTTCTTTCTGTAAATGGGCTGCCCCGTTGAGTTGTGAAATGCAAATTCTATCAAGTCAGAGTGTTCTCATTTTGACGTGTAGTCATCTAGCGCACAAACTGGTCAAGAATCACTTTGAATATGTTACACAATGTACCAGAGTATTATTCTGTATAAATATTTCTATAATAAATTAAGAGGGGCGTTAAAAATTCAGTCTCTCTGCGAGGCCATATTGACGAAACTTACATTTTTGGTCTGACAGTCAGCACAGGTACATTGGTACATGTATTTACTGCGGTTACAGAAGGAATGTTTATGTGTAGCAAGACAGATCAAATATTAAAATGTTACAGTAACATATAATGAATTTGTTTGTTTGTGTTGAGGTTTTACGGCCCAGTCAACCCAATGGGGTCATGTCGAGCGTGGTCAGTTTACCTAACCGCACGTTTACTGGGCAGGCTTAGTCATCTAAGCGGTTAACCAGTATTGTGCTCATTCTTTTGACAGAAACTGATAACTGCCCTTCTTGAATCAGCGGAAGGGAGAGAATGACCGTAGAAAATATTTCATGATCAATCTCCACGAAAGAATGTTGCCGACCTCGGCGGGGGTTGAACCCGCGACCTCCTGGTCTCCAGTCGGACGGTGCATCCAACTGAGCCACCGAGGCCGGCAACATTTAATGAATATGCATTCATATGTTCTATATTTTGATATTTTGTTTGTAACTTGACTGTTAAGAAGCTGCGGAATTGACTTCACTTAAGTTAGTTATCAAATATTTAAGAGGCGGTAGTCAGGTAAAAAAGTTACCTTGTTATAGTGTCATCTTGCAAATATGACTCGCATGCATTATATTCGGATGTTTGGTATACCTGGAATTTACGCAGATGTTGTACGCACTTGTTGTCATTTAAATACGCATTCAATAGAATACTACCAGGGTGCAGCGGTGTCTGCTCCTTTTACAATATAACTCTACCACTCGTGGACACGACAACATCTGGCAAGTGCTGGTAGAGAAGCTTGACTTTAATGTGCGGCCATTATATCCTTTCGAACGACAAAAGTGTTATTAGTTGAGGTGAGATGAGGTGAATGTTTCGTCTATTCAATAGGGTACAGAGGCCGGACGATAGAGGATCATTTTACAAGCTGTGTCTAGTCCTTAATTTAAAATTTATGCGTTATGCAGAAGGAAAGTTTGTAATTCATTGAGAATAAATTCAAGATAAAGAAAATAGCAATGTCATTTTCATTTATATTGCGATGTCATTTAACAAAGTTGATTATGATAACTGTATACAGTCAAACTTCAGTGCTTCGAACATAATTTAGGACAATGGGAATTTGCTCTAGACATGGGTAATTCGAGCGATTTGATTTCCCTTACAAGGCTCCTAAATATTTGTTTTCTTAAAGAATTTCATAGGGATTCAAAAACAAGTTTAAATCACCCCTTAAAATTTTAATGTATATATTGTTCATCTAAATTTCAACAAAGAGTAAATATGAAACGACTGCTTAGTTGTATTAGATACAGTACCATGTTTATGTTGATAAACAGAAAGCTACCATTCCAATCTTAGAGGCGGGCAAAGAAACCAAAAGAAGGCAAAACAATGCAAAAGAAATAGGACCATACCTTTAGTAGCGAATAATCACATTGAGATTTCCGATCTCGGGATAGCTCTACGAGTACACAGAGGAAAACATATCTAGATTACACTACTACTATTTAGCACGATAGCTATAACGTGTACAGCTGTTTGTCGGTTTCCTTCTGATGCAGCAAACTAAAAAGAGTTAATTTTCAATAACTCGAACTCCTACAGCTTGTTTACCCTGGCTGATTCGAACTCGTTTTTAAGTTCCTAAGAAATTCTCAAAACAAAACTAATTAACTATCTAAAATGAAAAAAAAAAAAAAAAAGAAAAAAAAAAAAAAGAAAGTTTATGGATATAAAAGCGGGGATATTGTGATATCCCCGTCCGTCCGTCCGTACGTACGTTCGTCCATCTGTAATGTCATATTATAGCTCTGAGACTATTTAAGCTAGAATCTCGAAACTTTCACAGGCGATAGCCCTATGTACAATGTATGAGGAATGGAGGAACACATTCGAAATGTCGATGTGACCCCTGGGTCCAAAATTCATTTTGTACAAACATAGTCATGTTGCATATCAAATCCAAGGAAATGAAGAGTAAAATATAATGGTACAAAAATTGTGCACCGAGGGCATGTCTGGGGTCACTAGAGGTCAAAAAGTAGGATTTGGGGTCCTATATTTTATTGTCCCCCAACTCTTCTCAGGCTTTTTAGCTAGAACCTTAGTAATAGCCCTATGGATGAGGACTAGAGGAACGTATTTGGAGTTTTGATGCGCAGGGTGATATGCGATGGCGCTGGCGCGGGGATATGCGATGGCGCACCATCGACTTGCTCTAGTAGGGATTTGTTTTTAGTTTATCAGGAAAGTGTACGTCAGTATACTTATTAGAATCGTCCCATGGATGCGATTTGAATGAGTACACTCCACATACCATTATTTTTATAGACGATCGAAAAGACTTCTCTCACTTATTCCCATATGCCTCCTGACCTGGCGCTATGATTAACCCTCAGTGGCTCAAAATACTCATGTCTAGAACAAATTTCTATGGTCCCAAAGATGTTCGAGCCATTGAGGTTCGACTGTAGCTATATTGGAAGGAAGGTAAAACGGTGTAACACTGCAATACTGATCGGACGGAATTCATAGGATGGATTTGCAGCTTTATATGTGCATTCGCCATTAAGGCCCCATTTAGTAAGTAAGTAAGTAAGTTGGCTTTATTTAAAGAGGGTGACTCATTTGGCAGAGCCAATCTTCCATGAGGCCCTCTAAAATACATACAATACAAATTAATAAAACAACAAATACAATGCAATAGATTCAAGTATGAAAATGAGAGGATGATTAGCATGATACTGACTGAGTTAAAACATTGTATAACTTTAGCATCATTATGTTTCACTGTTAAATTGTATTACATTTCAGTTATTCCATAACAATTTCTAGATATTGCATCAGGTATAAAATACGTACTTTTTTTTCATTTTTTGTTTTAATAGAAAATTGAAAGCGAGACTCACTGAAGACGCCTATTAGTATGCAATATTTACTTTAAATATTGTGACACCTTTAACTCCTTACCATACTTGTCCTATAATTTGTAAAGGTCTGTTCCACCACAAGTTGATGCGCCTAAAATATTGCTGGACGAGTGTCAAACGTTGTAGACCCTAAACAGACATAACATTCTGCAGCGTCTGATCCGGGTCCACGCCGCTTGCTCAGATCTGTCTGTCCCAATATTAGGATTTTTACAGTAAATTTATAATCAGTGTATTGTATTTTAACACACATCACGATTCATATCTCTATATTTGTTTCAGTGTCACAATGAAGAGAGCACAAATCACCATCTTCATGGTGTTGGCTTTTCAGCTGACTTTGGTTAAGACAGATTACAGCTGCCTTTGTTCGTACGACGTGGAGACAAAAATTTACGACGCTGCTAGCGCCAAGGGCAATGTCATTGGTTTTATGTACGAGTTTGACTGTAAGCCGATTGTGAAGGTCGGCAATACTGACAAGACGTTTGAGACGATTGGACACGAACATCAGGTACCTGTACATTGCTACTGCTTTCCTATTTGGGCTTCCCCATTGCATAATCCGTCTATATCATTTTACCCTGTCATCACGGAAACAAGCCAATATAATTTTGACCTCCTTATACCCCACTTTTATATAGTAAAACTGGGGTTTACAGGGGTATACATTATTTTTCTTATTTCTGCTCAAAAACATAGATTGTGGGTATTCGTTCTAACGAGGCGGTTCTAACGAGTACCCACAATCTATATTTTGAGCAGAAATATGAAAAATATTTGATTTTTTTTTGTCTGAAAATTTTCAATTTTTCGGTCATTAACTTTTCAGTATATTTGAACAGGCATATTTTCGTAATGTTCTGTCTCCTACCGAAAAAAGGGATGACTCTGAAAGGAAAGCATTTGCTTACCATACACCATGGGAGCAAATAGAGAAGATCCTTTCTCTGAAAAATTGTTGTGTAGGAAAACAAAAGAAGAAGCCACAGAAGATGTTTTGCATTACGAAAACACACCTATTCAAATATATTGAAATTTTTACAACCAAAAACGGAAAAAATTCAGATAAAAAAATTCTGATATTCTTCATATTTCTGCTCAAAACATAGATTGTGGGTACACGTTAGAATCGCCTTGGTGAGGCGGTTCTAACGAGTACCCACAGTCTATGTTTTAAGCAGAAATAAGAAAAATAATGTATACCCCTGTAAACCCCAGTTTTACTATATAAAAGTGGGGTTTAAGGGGGTCAGAATTATATAGGCGTGTTTTCGTGATGGCCCATAAAATGGCGGGGAATCTACGAAGTGTATCATGTCCTCTTAAAGAGACCAAAGCCACCTGAAGCCTTCATTACAGACATTCATTAAGCCCATCATGCTTATTTTGAAACTCGAATACCACTTAAACCGGTTCTAAAGGGCGTATACAGCTTAGCAAACTACACAACTGTACATGAAGAGACTTAATGTGACCAAGTTTCCGACTTTCGTTCTTTTGTGTGTTTGAAAAGGCTACCTCTTCATCACGAAAACATGCCTATATAATTTTGACCCCCTTAAACCCCACTTTTATATAGTAAAACTGGGGTTTACAGGGGTATACATTATTTTTCTTATTTCTGCTCAAAAACAAATTGTGGGTACTCGTTAGAACCGCCTCGCTAACAAGTACCCACAATCTATGTTTTGAGCAGAAATATGAAAAATATCAGAGATTTTTGTCTGAAAATTTTCAGTTTTTGGAGGTGAAATTTTCTATATATTCGAATAGGCGTGTTTTCGTAATGCTAGCTTCATATTCATGTATCAGTGACAATTAATCAACACTCATATGATAAAAGCATAAGTCGAATATTTGATGCGTGTCATTTTGACATGTTCAAAATCTGTTCACCAAGAAAGGTTTAGGGCGCGTAATGACTTCAAGCTTCAATATATAATTGTAATTCATAAAAAGGCGCTGTACACATCAGTAAGCCTTACACGTCTATATGAATTGTACATTGTATGCTTCTAAGCAATCGCTACATGTAAGACACGCAGACACTCTTCAACCGTCTTTTCAGAAGGGGCTTTGGAGCTGCATCAGTATTGTTTGAGGTTTCGCGCTAGTAAAATTTGTTTCAGCCTCACGCGTAGTTTTCTTACTGAAAATTTCAAGGCCGTCCCTCTTGCAGTTCTTCTTTATCACGAAAACGTGCCTATATATTTTGACCATCTTAAACCTCATTTTTATATAGTAAAACTGGGGTTTGCAGGGGTATAAGTTATTTTTCGTATTTCTGCTCAAAACATGGATTGTGGGTACCCGTTAGAACCGCCTCGCCTAGGCAGTTCTAACGAGTACCCACAATCTATATTTCGAGCAGAGATATGAAATTTTTTTTTTTTTTTTTTTTTTTTTTATCTGAAAATTTTAAATTTTTGGAGGAGAAATTTTCTATATATTTGAGTAGCTGTGTTTTCGTAATGGTATGCGGCGTTTGTTTTGTCCTGCTTTTATTCCTAACCTCTTCCACTTTTGGTACCTCGGGAGGACTGTGACTCGTGATTGTGGCATTTCCTTGGCATCCACTTCTACTGTTGGCATTTCCTGGACATCTTCACTTCTACTTTTGGCATTTTCTGGACATCTTCACTTCTTCTGTTGGCATTACCTAGACATCTTCACTTCTACTGTTGGCATTTCCTGGGAATCTTCACTTCTACTGTTGGCATTTTCTGAGCATCCACTTCTACTGTTGCCATTTCCTGGGCATCTTCACTTCTTCCGTTGGTATTACCTAGTCATCTTCACTTCTACTGTTGGCATTTCCTGGGCATCTTCATTTCTACTGTTGGCATTTACCTGGGCATCTTCACTTCTACTGTTGGCATTTCCTGGGCATCTTCACTTCTACTGTTGGCATTTCCTGGGCATTTTCACTTCTACTGTTATATAGCAAAGCAAACAGGAGGTAGCAAAGTGTGTTTGTCTTATTAAATATTTCAAAACATTACGAAAACATGCCTATTCAAAATTTTACCTCAGAAACACTGAAAATTTTCAGATAAAAAAACTCTAATATTTTTCATAATTCTGCTCAAAACATAGATTGTGGGTACTGGTTAGAACCGCTTTGGTGAGGCGGTTCTAACGAGTATCCACAATCTATGTTTTTAGCAAAAAAAAAAAAAAGAAAAATAATGTATACCCCTGTAAACCCCAGTTTTGACTATATAAAAGTGGGGTTTAGGGGTGTCAAAAATATAAAGGCGTGTTTTCGTGATGAAATTTACCAAGTTTGTCCAGTACTCTGGGGATATATTTTAACATATTGTGGCTCATACAATATAGGGATCAAACATGGTTTTTCATGCATTAACATTCGCCAGGTCCCATGGGAGGTGTTGAAAACCGAGGCCGAAGGCTGCGGTTTTCAACACCTCCCAAGGGACCTGGCGAACGTTAATGCATTGAAAAAACATGTTCTATCGCTATTATTGCATAAAAACTGAACACATTTACTACATTTCGCGTTATTTCTTGCACTATTTTGTTTTGCCTTTTCACTGATGTCTCGCGAACGCAATTTCCATGGACTATGCTCGTTCTAGGGCCGGACACTACACATCTCGTGACGGCAGCAATTCTGTGGCTCCGGTATACGCATATTGAAAGTTGAGTAGCCGTGCATTAACAGCGCGTGAATTTCCTTGTTAATACATGGCTTTTCGTCGGTTAATGCTCGGCTGTTAATAACGTGGGGCACTGCTTTTTATGCAATAATTTTGATGTCTATGTTTAAAATCCATTGCCTTTTTTAATGTCAATTTTAGGTTGGCTACGTACCTATGGGCTCCAATATGCAAATACAAGTATGCCAAGGAACTGTACCGTTCATTGACCAGTGTAAGTCATGCAATCAGATTGTTTGTTTGTGTTGAGATTTTACGGCCCAGTCAACCCGATGGGGTCATGTCGAGCGCGGTCAGTTTACCTAATCACACGTTTACTGGACAGGCTTAGTCCTCTAAGCGGTTAACCAGTATTCTTTCGCCAGAAACTGACAACTGCCCTTCTTGAATCAGCGGAAGGGAGAGAATGACCGTAGAAAATATTTCCTGATCAATCTTCACGAAAGAATGTTGCCGACCTGGGCAGGAGTTGAACCCGCGACCCCCTGGTCTCCAGTCGAACGGCGCGTCCAACTGAGCATTGATTTCTATTCATTGTATCCGTTTTATTCATCATTTTGTGGGAACTGACGTGCCAAAATATTAATAATAATAATAATAATAACTTGTACGGTTGAAAATAATATTCTTTAGATATTTCGGTTGATTCTTATAAAGTAGAACTTAAAATAACTGTCAAAATGTTTGACCTTCCCGAAAAAAATGATCTACTCTAAAAGGAAATATTTTTTTGCTCCCCGTGAGAGCAAGTGCTTTCCTTACAGAGTAGAAACCTATTTAGAAGAGGAGTTTTCGGCAGAGACGCAAACAGGGTTATAAAACTGATAAAATTAGAAAAAAAAACTGAGATGTTTATCTAATCCTCTTAATAAATAAAAGTGCAGACCCTAATAATGCAATCTATGTGTATCAGAGGAAAATTAGCAATATTTCTAAGAAGTCGAGTTAACTCATGCATGAGGAATAATCTGATGTTGTACAAAACAGATAAAAAAAAAATAAAAAAATAAAATTGCAAGACTCGTATGTCAGGGTGTGAATGTTTTTGTCCGGACATAATGTCAATGTCACATGTTGCATTTGTTCAGAAGTCAAAGTAGACACAGTTATGTCCCAGAAGGCCTAGTCATAGAGTAGAGCTCCAACGTTAACGTCGTTAACCCTTTCAGCGCGGCGGACCAAAAAGTTAAAAAGAAAAGTTCAGGGAGTACCATATCAAAAGTGTCAGCCAATCCCTGACACCAAGATGAAGAGAAAAGAGACACAAACAAACAAGCGCAAAATAAACAAACGCACGAAAAGCTCACATACCAGCTCTCTCTTTCCAAAGCGATGTAATCGCAATGCTAAAAGGACTGAAAATCAAAAGGACTAAACACAAGGCAGGATTTAATATAAATCGCCTCGTAGAATAAACCACAAAGCTACACAGAGTAAGAGCAACACCGGGACCACCGCCTTATAACGCCCTATAACTGAGCAAAGATTTGTATCGGAGAGAATATAACATCCAATACATCCCCAAAACTAGAGAATCTTGAAACGATCACCAACAGAACTCTTACTGGCTCAAACCAGATCAACTCTCGTCATCACATTTGTTGCAGTTTCAGCTGCACAGATTGCTACGGTCCGTATAGAGGAATTTTTTTTCCACATCAATTGAGGAACACGGAAGATCAAACTAATAGACCCTTTTCACAGTCGTATATTGCGATAATTGCTGAGCGGAAATTTTCCCGAAATGTATCGAGATCGAGGCTAGCGATGTATTGGCAATGCGAAAATGAAAGACACTCGCTACAACCTGTGATAAATTCAAGAGTTCTGCATCCCTAGCCGCATAAATCTGGGTCCGGATTCCTAAAAATTCCCAAAGCGGAGTCCGCCGGACGCATGTTTTCCCCGTGGGACTACTACTTATTATGATTTTATTCTTTGACAGTTGTCCGCTACGTGTTATTCTTACCGTCGGTAGCATCTTAAAAAGAATAATCCGCCACGTGTTTTTCACATCTGCAACAGTACCATTATCTACTTGCTAAGCAAGCGGTTGGCAGTTAGCGCTTCAGCGATCGTTAACTGGTTGAGTGATTAAAGCATGCGACTGACACATTTATGCACCCCTTGCCTCGTTGTATATTGCCTCCACCGTCAGACTGATTTATGTCTTTTATCCTCTGAGGCTGGCAGTTTAATTTTTTTTATTTTTTTGCTGTTTTTATGCCCCCGCATCGGATGATGTCGGGAACATATAGGTTTTAGGTTTTCCGTACGTGCGTACGAATGTACGTCCGTCTGTACAAATGTGTGTACGTACGTACTTGATCCTGTAAGATTCAGGTTAAGGCATTTGTACCAGATAGAATTTTGCAGTTTTATAATCAGGTACCCCACACCGGGGGCATCCGTGTACTGTGGACACAAATTTTAGTTGTTTTTTTTTTCCAACTGATCTTTTGTTTTCGATTCAAAATTTTCGGATGTCGAATTTTTGTCACTGACTTCAGAGACGCACGCTCACCGTTTGCTGCATCCAAGCAAAATAGTTGCTTATGCGTTTGCGAGATCTGTGCATCATAACGGTTATTCCTGCTGGCCACTAAAATAGTTTCTAAATACCACCGATTGTATCACGTAAATCCTGTCTAGAGTCCCATCTTATGGGATGCTCAGATGCACACCAGACGACGATACACTGAACTGTTCGCGTTTCTAATATAAGTTAAATTTTTCTATAGCTCTCACATGAAAAAAGCACATGCTCATAACGGTAGCGCGTGCTCGTAATGGTAACGTCAGATTTTTCGTAGCATATATTGATCACAGCACATGAGAACATTGAAATGATGTTTTGTGGGAAGCTCAACAGAGGTGATCATGATCAGAATGTGCAGATATATTTCATTTATAAGTTTGCAATAGCATATAATAGAGCTTTAATCAGTTTTGATTAAAATATGTTTCACTTATATCCATAACATTCAAGATCACTTACGAGGGTCGTGCAAAACGTTCTGTCACTTATAGGCTTCCTACGTTTTATCCCAGGTATATTTTAAAACGCTTCACTGCACTTGAATGGTGTGGCGAATGGCTAACGATACCCGTTTATTTCGTGCAAATTGCTTTCCAACTGACCGAGTTATTTTAAATTGAAATACGAGGGCGTGTCAATAAATAATCAGCCTATCCCATTTCCGATGGACCGAGACGGTCACGATTTTCATGCTTTGTTTCAATATATGTTTTATACATGGGTACAACATTGCACACGTATCGAGTCATTCTTTAATAAGATATTGAATGCCAAACATGGCTAGTGATGCAAAGGCATGCTTCACATCTAAAGTTGAGTTCCGTGCTGTAATTCGGTACTTGTTTTAAAAGGTAAACCATGCAAGGCAATACACGGCGAGTTAGCAGATGTTTATGGGTCTTCTGCACCATCTTATGCTCGGGTTACATTCTGGATAGGGGAATTTAAGCGCGGTGAAACGTCTTCAGAAGATGAAGCCAGGTCTGGACGCCCACTGGATGCCACCGACGAAGAAATGTGTAAGAAAGTTCGGGATCTGATACACTCTGATACGCGAATTCATGTGGAAGAAATAGTACAGGCATTAGGCATTTCACATGATAGGTTTCAACAATCTTACATGATCGTTTAAGTATGCGCAATCTAACAGCCCGTTGGGTCCCCAAATCCCTTAGCGATGAGAAAATGGCATCCAGAGCATCAGTATGCAGCGCCTTGTTGAAGCGTTTTAGGTCAAAAGATGATTTTCTTTTGCGTCTGGTGACTGTAGATTAGACTTGGGTTCATTATTATGAGCCAGAGAATAAAGCTCAGAGTCGTCAGTGGGTAGGGCCTGGGTCCCCGAGACCATAGAAGTTCAAGACGCAACCATCTGCTGGCAAAGTGATGGCCACAGTATTTTGGGACGCAAAAGGCGTTATTATGTTGGACTTTTTACCTAAGAGAAGTACAATAACTGGAGTGTACTATGCAAACTCGGTAGATCAGCTGAGAAACGCCATCCGTGAAAAACGCTGAGGTAAACTCTCTAAAGGTATTTTGCTGCAACAGGACAACACGAGAGAGTTCACACTTGCAAAATTGCAATGGATGCCGTAGAACGAAACGGGTATGAATTAATACCACATACTGCCTATTTGCCTGACCTAGCTCCTAGTGACTTCTTCCTATTCCCAGACTTGAAAAGGGATATCCGTGGACTTCATTTCCGGTCTGATGAAGAAGTCGTGACGCCAGTTGAGTAATGGGTCAATGGAAAGGATCCTGACTTTTTCAGTTCTGGGCTGATGGCACTTGAACACCGTTGGTCTAAGTGTATCACACTAGAGAGCAATTACATCGAAAAAGGGAGGTGGATCTCAACCGGAAATAAGTTACGAGGCTTGTTACTTCTTGACTCGCCCTCGTAGATGCAGTCATATACCCTTACCAATTTACTTGTTACATTGGAACATGGACCAAGCAAAGGATGGTCAGGAGTCCATTTTTTACATGACAACGCCTTCTCTCATAAGTGCAAGGTTGTTGTCTTTTTTGGCTTCTGAAAAGGTGAAAGTTTTAAACCATCCACCTTATTCCTGCGACTTCTTTTTATTTCCAAGGCTTACGAAAATGCTTTCTGGAAATAAGTATACGTCTAAAAGTTCTCTTGGCAGCGCTATTTATCAGGGTCTCCACCAAAGAAGACTATTTAACTGCTTTTCGCGACTGGGTAAAAATATTACAAACATGTGTTTCAGTAAAGTGGGAATACTTTGAAGGTATGTAATAAAAATATGTTTGATAAAATGTAGCACTGAAGTAATCTGAACCCAGTGACTAAACTTTTTGCAGGACCCTCGTAATACAGACAACAACGATCTTCTTTTGGGTAGGGTACTGAATTTAACTGAAAAGCAATGTAGAGGAGAGTTATGAAGAAGAATGGCTTATAACACGGAGAGTTCCATAAATCTTCTGTTTTGCGTACTTAGTCACGGTCTGACGATCCTTCATTGTTATCTGTGATAAACCGCAAGCCTCGTTCTGGATCAACGAGATCATGCGTGGATTTGCGAGAGCGGTAAAACTCGCGATTGTGAAACTGGCCTATTAACTAATCAACATTGCGTTAAGGCACAAAAGAGGATTCGCGTATCGTCAGAACGTCTGAGAAAAAGATAACCATGAGAACCACGTTGAGACTGACCACATTGAGTAAGATCAGACACCATTCTTTGGTTCATGCCTCCACCCTTACAACAAGTTTTCCTACAAGCCGTTCCAAGGCGGTTCCTCGGTTGCAGTTATTATTTTTCTGTGCGTATGTGGTTTCATTAGTGCCGTTTTTTGTCATGATTTGTTTTTAACCAGTCCTGCTTTCGGAGCCTCGGGACCGCCGTGCTTTGTAATCTCCGGAGTACCTTCACTGATACTTTAGGCTTGGACCATTTGAGTCGCTTATTATTTTGCGGCCCTGAGGCCCCGTAATATACAATTAAAAAGATCACAAACATGTTAAACTTTGATTTGGGTTCACCACTAAGCATTGAGTCTACCACAAAACATTCCATTTTTAATCCTACCCTACTATATCAATTAGAATATTTTGAAAAGTTTCCAAAACATCAAACCTAACAACCATTTTCCAGGGTTTGAAAATTTAACCCTGGCCTGTACAAGGCCTATCTGAAAAAAAAATACAAACCAAAGTTATTTTTAAAAACTGTTTGGAAGTATTGACGTTACAATGAACCATGCCAACCAAAAACTGTGCCTTCGGGGCATGCGTGGACAGTGAAGGCCCGTGCGCCGTTTTATCAGGGCCTACGTTGTACTCTGCCAGAATCATTTGATACTGTAGAATGTATCAATTAAGAGCAAATGCCCGGATGAGACTGCGCATTTGCATGATGATATGAATTCGCACATTTTCCTATGCTCGAAAACACTTTAAAACTTGACGCGGCTCAGTTTAGAATCTGTTTTATGTGTTTTACGATACCGATAGCCTTGTAATCGAAGTGAGTCAGTTGTAAGCCTATTTCTGCCATAAAAGTTGTTGGAGTGAACAGATGCTCAGGCAAACGAATACTCCAACTTGAACTAGCCTGTTGAACATCACCATCGAAGCGGAATATTTGACATGTCGAAATCTAGGTGATCTCGTTAGATATGATATACAGTCGACTTTCGTTATCGCGAATTCCAAGGGACTGTATGAAATACTTCGAGATATCCGTATCTCGACATATCAGATTTGCAGAATTGAGGGAAAAATAATTCAAACGACCACATTTAACAAATATATATGTAATTGGACTCTTGAAGTTATATATTAGAAATGTTGTGGAAAATAGGAGAAATTGCTCCTCTTTTCCATAATATGTTTACCTGTTGTTACATTTTTTGATGTAACTTTGAGGCAGGGGCCAGATTTTCACTTCGAGAAAAGTGAGGTCGAGATAACGAGAGTCAACTGTATTGATAAATATAAATCCCGATATGGAATTGCACTATTAGAAGAATGTGCCATATTAAACTGAAGTTCTTAGGGAAACAATATCAAAACTATAAAAGTCAAAATACCAAGAAAATGCCACAATCACGAATCACAACCATCCCGAGGAACAAAAAGAAGAAGAAATAGATTCAAATAAGGGCAATACAATCGCAACATTGAAACCACAGAGAAGTTTCGCCTTGGAAAGGTCAGTAGGAAAACAAAAAAATCGTTGGGGGAGGGAGGGAGCTCTGAAACCAGTTTTACTCGCTCAGTCCGCCATCCTTGTTCTCAATATACAGTAGCACTTGTTCATTACTTAATTTAGCATGAACACCTACCATTTGTTCATGTGATCATATGATCCCAATATCTATGTTACGTACCATGTCGACGAGTTAATCAGACTTATAATCTGAAAAAAAGAATGTATTTGAACGGAAAGCGAAAGCAGTGTATTGTGGAAGGACAGAGATTTACCAGCCCGCTCGCGACATTTTGATAACTTTATCAACAGTCTGATGTAAAGGACATGACGTTACGCGCAGCTGCGTTTGCATTTTCATCTGTTTTAACATTCTATTGTTGTGGTAAATTTGGAGTTCAAACGCAGTTGTAAGCGGATTTAGGATAAATAGATAATGGCATTCTGTATCAAACCTAGACCATTATTAATACATTCAGCACGGATTATATTATTAGATGTTGAGATATTTTATTCTAGATATGGGTCCTTGTATCAGTGGTATACGTTTTCTTTAGCTAGTTCGTTGGGTAATTTTTTGTCTACCAATTAAGTCATAGTAATGATCATAAGTATCTATTAAGCCATCAAAATGTCAAGATGTTAATCTAAATGTTTCAATAAAATCAGCTTGACTTTCATTGGAAGTGAAAATGTAAAATAGATTTCGCGCCAAACATATACAAATCGGCAACAAGAGGCGGGTGTTTAATTTGGAAACAATGGTATACCCATGTTTGTTTATCTAAACAGATTCTTAAAGGACTGACCCTTGATGGCATAAAACATACACAGAAAACCGAAAATTACTAAACTAATAAAGATATAATCACAAAGTTGGCAAATCATATAAAGACAAACTAGGTGCAGAGACGAAGAATCGGAGTTTATTTGAAATTCTTACAAGATTATTTAATTGACTACAATTGGTGTCTAAGAAGATCCATACTGTAACGCTTTGCAGTATTTAAAATATTTTAATTGCAGTAGATAAGTTAATAATTTCAGACGTAGTACATGAGTTAGAGTTTACGATGAAACGTGCTTTATATGTCATTTTGCTGCGCTTCGGTACAAATACAATGAGGGAAGCTTAGGTTGATTATCGTCAATGATTGCACAAACCTGGCAGACTGAATATAATAAGCGTCATCTCATCTCTGCAAGCTCATTCATAATCCTATCCAAAATGACAAAAAAAAAAAAAAAAAAAAAAAAAAAAAAAATGCTACTTTGTAGCAGCTCCAATCTTTCTGAGATAAAGAATGGGACCTGACAGCCTCATGACAAACAAGCAGTTATGACCTTAAAAACAAACACAAATATTCACAAGTTAATAAAGTGAAGTGTATCATATTGTTTACCACATTTACATATAGCTTCCCAGCTAGCATTCTTTATAAATCTAGAGCGGGCCGTTGTCGGCCCGTCAGCTACCCTGACGGGCCGATAACGGCCCGCTATAGATTTATAAAGAATGCTTACTGGGTTAGCCGCAACAGGCGTAGTGTCAATATTTATCAGTTTGATTATTCACAGCAGAAAACTTCTTGATGGTCTGAGCTATATTTCATTACCTATTATCTGATTTCCTGAAATGATAAAGCAAGTCAATGTATATACACAGGCAGTCTAGTCAAGTTCATAAAAATTAAATATAGGACATTAAACACCACTTTTATTTAACAAATTCTTCATAATAATTATGTGAAGAACTGTTCACAGGAAACCAACTTATAATATGCGATCATCGAAACTCTGGTGAGCCTGCACATTACCATAGTCTAATCACTGTTTTGCTAACTGTGCTGCCTACAATCAAATCGAAGGCTCATATAAGTGTTGTACTTATACCGAGGGACATAAGTTTTCGTTTTTGTTCTTCTATTGTATGTTAGTTCGTCCGTGGCGTTGTAAAAGTTTTTAAGAACTCATAACTTCCACATCTTATGATGGGCTATGTTCATATTTGATATTATTAACTAACCTAAGCACGAATGTGAGCTATTGTGATAGATCAATGTCCGTCGTCCATCGTGCGTCGTCCGTCATGCAGCGTCATCATTTTGCTTTTAAAGCCTACTACTCCTACAAGCCAGGGCCATTGACTCGAAACTTGGTAGGAAGCATCAGAGTGACTTGTAGGTCAAAATAGCTAAAATCATTCCGATCGGAGTTGACCGAAAACTGAGTACAAGTTGATCAAAAACGTGAGCGAGTTGGCACTCCCTGAACTTTTCTCTTACCTATTTTAAGTACCAATTGATTTAAGTATATATTAACTTCGTACCCTCCTCCTACATCCCTGTGTCAATTCGAATCAAACTTCACAGGAATGCTGTCTTGGTGACTCTCTAATAAAATAAATAAAACAGTCCAGCTCCAATGAACAAGATAGCTAGTATGGCTGCGATCTTGAAAACCTATTTTGAACTTCTCCTGAAACGAAAGGCCGACTGACCCGGAACTTCATCGTCGGAAGTATTGCAACTACTTGTTCAAATTACAGCCCTGCCCAAGGGGTCATTTGTAATCTTACCTGAGCACCATGTGTTCATGGTTAGTTATTGTGATCGGTTGCCGGCCAATCACAATTTCTTTATTGTTTGGATTTTGACCAAACTTGGATGGAATGATCCGCAGGTTGTCTTCTTTGAAAATTGTTTTAAAAGCGGACAAGAAAGGGGCACTGCTTGCCATATATGGCACTGCGTCTCCATTTTGTAGGATCATCATTTCACTGACAAAAGTCTTAAAGCAATCTACTTGTGTGAAATGCTAATATTAAGTATGCAGCTCGGGTGAGTGATATAGGACCATCATGATCCTCTTGTTTTCAATAAATAAATAAATTAATAAATAAATAAATAAGACTTGAATTTCAAAAGAATTGTCTGCTTATTGCCAAGCCTTAATTTCTCTTAGAAATTAAAATAAAAATCATCTGCTGCAGTTGTTATTGGCACTTTGATTTAAGTTATTGCAATGAAATAATGAAATACAGTCGGATGAACGAACAACATACGACTGATGAACAGGCGAGTAGATACATGGATTTGCAACGCGGAAACATGATAGCCCGCCACTACAGTGTGACGATGTATAATAAATGATGCTTATCTTGGTTTGCAAAGGCTACTTCAAGGTAATTTTAAACAAGGATCTAATACATAGCATAATATTCATCATGCTAAGTCTGCATATTATGCCATCATCCAAAATGAACAAACCTGGCCAGACATGTTTAGACAAAACCAGTTGGTAGTAAACTCTTTAGCATGTTTTATCAAACATCTCAACTAGTTTGGAAACTTTGTTGGTTTATGTTTGCTTTAATAAAAATATTATCATTAGCTGTCAAAATTTATTAGTTTTAAGTTGATGGAGCTCCAGTCAGCTGGTTTGTAAAATCTACTGATTTGTCATTATGGATAGGACTATTCAAATGTTTTAGTAACACCAATCTCCATTTTAAAGTACTGCCATGGTGCCAAATGTAGCACAACGGGAACATAGCATCGAACTTGTCAGCCGGAACCAAAGCAGACACCCTATAAAGTCTTCAAATGCCTTGCTGCAAATGTCAAAAATAAAGGTTACGTCTACGCACAATATCTGCAATATTACAGTAAACTGAAATGCGTATGTCGTTTATTGATATTTAACTTCTATCTGTTTTAGGCACTAGATTCATTGCTATCGCTCGTTTGCACCAGTATTTGTAAAATTCGTATAAAGCTTCCGAGATTTGTAAGCGACATTCATTGAACCAATCAGTATGTTAACCCTTAAAAAGGTAATTGACCGTATTATACATTAAGCAATAACTTCAAAATGCTGGCAATAACTAATCCAGTTGCCGGATAAGAAACTTTAGGATAATATACATTCTTAGCATTATGCGGATATATATTAAAAAGGGCGATGAAACAAATTCTTGATGTTTATAGTAGTATCACTCAATTTACATGTGCAGACAGTTTTGGGGTTGCTGTATGAAGAATTTTTATCGTAAACGTCATTGATAATACACTTTATTGTGATTTCATCAATGATTCTACCATATGGATGTAAATATCTTCACTTTATTGTTTTTGTTTTTTTTTTATATATATTATTATTATTACAATTTAGTGACGACAACAACACCAAAACCATCAACATCTCCAACATCAACTACTAAGTTTACATCGTCACCTGTTACAAAACCAACCACAACGCAGCCAGCATCTACGACGACACCTACTCCCACACCTACCACTATTCCGACAACAACACCATCGACGACTCAAACTCCACAAACTACCACTTCAGCAACAACGACACGATCTACCACCCAATCGACAAAGCCAACTCTGACACCTACCACTTTACCAACAACGACACCAGCTACCACACCCTTGAAAACACCAACTCCTTCATCTACCACTTCATCAACGCCAACACCAACTATCACACCATCGACGACGCGAACTCCTACACCTACCACTACACCAACTACCACACCATCGACGACGTCAACATCTACCATTTCACCAACGACGACACCAACTATCACACCATCGACGACGACGCCGACACCTACGACTTTAACAACGACGACGCCAACTACCTCACCATCATCGACACCTACACCTACCCCTACACAAACTACCACACCATCCACGACGCCAACTCCAACATCTACCAATTCACCAACGACGACTCCAACTACCACAGCATCGACGACGACGCCAACTCCGGCACCTACCACGTCACCTCCTACGACTTCACCAACGACCACACCATCGACAACGCCAACTCCTACAGTAACCACCAAGTCAACTACGACATCGCCGGCAACGTCAACTTCTGCACCTACGACGACCCCAACTACGACATCTACGACGACACCAGCTACGACACCTACCACGACAACAACTACGACACCTACAACGACACGGACGACGACGCCTACAACGACACCGACAATGACACCTACAACGACACGGACGACGACACCTACAACGACACCAACTACGACACCTACGATGACACCGACGACGAAACCTACAACGACACCAACTACAACACCAACAACGACACCGACAACGACACCAACAACGACACCAACCACTACCTCAACGACAACGCCAAATACTACACCTACGACGACCCCAACTACGACATCTACGACGACACCAACTACGACACCTACCACGACAACAACTACGACACCTACAACGACACGGACGACGACGCCTACCACGACACCAACAACGACACCTACAACGACACGGACGACGACACCTACGACGACACCAACTACGACACCTACCACGACCCCGACGACGACACCTACAACGACATCAACTACAACACCTACAACGACACCGACAACGACACCTACAACGACACCAACTACGACACCTACAACGACACCGACAACGACACCAACTACGACACCTACCACGACACCGACAACGACACCAACTACGACAACGCCAACTACGACACCGACAACGACTCCATCTTCTACACCAACGTCGACGCCAACCAGTACTTCAACGTTGCCAACGACAACTGTACCAACGACCACTCCGACAACGACACCTACAACGACACCAACAACGACAAAAACTACAACATCCTCAACAACACAAAAAACTACAACTTTGAAATCAACAACACACTTGCCTACAAGTATGTTTATATTGTTTTCCTTCATTTTCTCAATAACTTCACACTTGTTGTACTGCAAAATATTTTTTCAGGATTTTAATTGCTTAGAGCGCAGTATTTACATCCTGCATTTACACCTTCTTACCTCCTGCTCTTAACCCATTACTGTCCAGTGTCTTTCAAGGGTTAGGGATGACGACATTGACGAACATGACAGATCATGATCAGACGCCGTTGATCATATTCTACACTGTTTGTATTAAATTTAAGGAGTTGTATTTAGAGACAATCATGGTTAATAGATAAACTAAAAGAGACCCGTAAATTGGAGATGGACCTGTCGAAACAGGACGGCAGCAGACTCCAGTCGGCATAAATTGGTTAAGGGTAGAGTATGGGTTATACTTGTATTTTTAAGCATAGACTTGTGTTTCTCATGAGAATGGAAAATGTATACATAAACTGCAAATTTCTGTCTTTAAAAAATAAAACTTTTTTCACGGTACTTGCTAATTTGGTTTCATTACCAACATTGCCAACGAAATGGCAATAGCTATTAAATCACCCACGGTGATGAATGCTTCCGCAGAATAACCATAATATTTTATGAACTTTATGCTGCTTAAATGAACAGCTTTTTTTATTTAGACCAAGGTGTAAGTAGTTGTCTATCATTGTAAAAAAAAAAAAAAAAAAAAAAAAAAAAAAAAAAAAACTAAAAAAAAAAAAGCTGATTATTTACTTAATTGTTTCATAAAAGAAGCATTTCTGATTCGCTATCCAGACGTCGTGGAACAGAATTGGTCGGTCTTGATAGGTTGATCTTACTTTTGTCCAGATTTTTGTCTTTAGAGATGAGAAAATGAAACTTAATTGATTTCAAACATTTGTGCTTAATTTCTGCAAACTGGAACTCAATAATCTGCGAAAACTTTAATGGATTTAACCTTTTTTATTTCTAGGCAAAACTAAAAAGCATTTGGCTTATCTAAAGTTTAGCATATTGTCTCAAACGCCGCATCACAGTTTCTTTGTAACTGCCTCCATTCAGAATTTGTGTAATCTTTCTGAAATGAAAACAATAGTATGGATAATTGGTTTAGCTGTAACTTTACTGCTTATCATCTGTGAAACGGTTTCGTTCATTCACACTCTCCAATCTACCCCAAAATTTCAGGTTCAGTGGGGAACTTTAATCTGATTACGCCCCAGTGGTCCAACTACTTAGTCTAGAACAATTTTTATGGTCCCAAAGATGCTCGAGCAGTTAAAGATTAACTTTGTTGCTGTTTGCTTTACCTTCGACCTTTAAACAACCACTTAAGGCATTATATATTGTTTGTTTTGATTACATAATTGGTATACCTAAAGCACCTGTTTATACTTTATAGTATGATTTAAATTACATCCGAATTCTCCTGGTCACTTCTCATTCAGTTCCGCCAACGTTTTGAAAGTCCAATGACGTTGATTTTTTACGGATTTAAGCCGAGTGGACTCTTCTATTTTAACTCTTTACATCGGTCCATTGCCAATTGAAGGGGTGTCTTGTTGTATTTATTAATATAATATTTTATAGAAATTCCACCTTCTAATGCAAAAAGTGTCGAGCCTGATTAGATGCAACGTTATGCAACGTCTGATCACGGCCCAGACTGTTTGTCAATGTCTTTTTTTATGTTCTAGGCATAAATGGTTCAATTGGTGTCTATGTAACGTGTACCTTTGTTCCCGAGTAATATTTAGTGAAAACGGGAACATACAGATATATATATTTTAGGCAATTTTCAGATTTTTGTTCTTCTTTATTCATCCCATTTCTATGATAATCAATCTTTTGTACTGCACGTTTTGTCTTGGTCTGCTAAATACTAAATATTTCCTCATTTTCCGGTACTCTATATTAAATTTTCTTGATGGTTATATGGTTGAAGATAATAAGGGTTTGTAGAATGGCGACTAATCAGGGTCTCCACTGTTTGTAAATAGTTTAGCTATTGTTCTCTAAGAACATCTTAATCACATACCCTGAAATACCTAAAATTAAAGTTGAGTTTGTTTAGAATAAAATATTTTAAATATCTTAACTGTGACAGGTCTTCTTATTTACAGTTCATGGAAATATACAGCTCTGTCCAAAAAGCATCACACAGAAGGCCGATCCAGACCGAATATTTCAATATGGCAGTTTCTGTTATGAATATTCCACTAAAATTGGGTAAGCGATTTTATTGTTCTGTAAATTTATATCAAACAATTTTACATCACATACATCACATGTAAAGTTGTGTCATATGGTCAGGCTTGAGACAAATACTCATAACTTGTCAGAAGCAAAAAAAAAAAAAAAAAAAAAAAAAAAAATACAAAAGAAGAAGATACTAAGAGACTAGCTCGCTACTACTATAATCTCTTTCTTTCAATCTTTTCATGTTTATTTTTTGATTAACTTTACACATACGAGAATCTTAAGAAGAAAGAGTAAAATAATATAACTTTTTAGTAGGATGCAGGCCGGATTAACTTAAATAATAAAAAGAAAATAAAACGAAAAAAGAAAGGTTCGACCGTTATTTAAGGAAACTAGATACACCAGGAGATGTGCCGCCGTTTGTTTAGTTTTGCATAATGGAGACACCTTCTTTGACTTCCTGGGCCCAGTTGTTCAAAGCATGGTTATCTTAACGAGCTCGTTAGTGGTCAAAATGTTAACTGTTCTAGTAAGTACAATATCTAATTCCCTGGTATTTTTGTTGAAAAATGTGAGTCAAATGCAAAACACACTCACATTTTTTTTCAGCAAAAATATTAGCATGTATGCCATATTTAATGATCAAATTTTTAACGATATGTTAACTAACGACATCGTTAGTTTTGAATAACTTGGCCCAGTTGTATTTCTGCATATAAATACCTTTAGAAAAAGGTCTGCTCTATGTTAAAAGAAATCGCTTCCGCTATAAGAAATCAATGCATCATAAAGATGACTAATTGCTAGAAATTCGGGGTAAAATTTGCAGCGTTAGACAGAAATACCTCACAACTGTCCAAGAGTATGCATAAGTCTATAAAGGGGTCTACTCTAAATAAAAAGAATTCGGTCCCGCTATACAGTCGGGTCTCTCAATTCTTGTATCGTGTAAAAAAGTAACCCTACAATCGGGAAGATATACGATTGAATTTTAGTATATGTAAAGTTTGGATATTATAGTTCGTCCATCAAGGTTTAGAAACTATAGCTATGAAGAAATGCGCGACAATTCGCCTCAACATGTATATTTAAGACTTACGTTAGTACAATACAGTTGTCTATACGAATATATTTTATTAAAAAAAAAAAAACATAAGCACAAACGCCTGAAAGACGTCTGGTAAAATTTGAAATGTGTCATTTAAAATGGTGTCATAAATTTTCTTACAGGCTTATTGTATCCAACATACTTGACGAAAAATCGAACATTTTTTTAGTGTGTAAATACACTTCTGTATATCTTCTAATAAAAGATTTAGAAAACGGTAGAAGGTCTATTTGAAACGCAGGTTGGATGTGA
Source organism: Anodontia alba (assembly GCA_964016985.1). Classification (NCBI taxonomy): domain Eukaryota; kingdom Metazoa; phylum Mollusca; class Bivalvia; order Lucinida; family Lucinidae; genus Anodontia; species Anodontia alba. The sequence continues at coordinate 21,407,605 of OZ024836.1, read as the reverse complement.
AATTAAAAAAATTAGTGTTAGACAGGAAAACGGGTTACTCACCTTTAAATGCGAAAAAAAAAAAAAAAAAAAAAAAAAAAAAAAAAGAAAAAACTACCGGGTGTCACTAAGGACGTCATGTTGTAGCATATTTGCATGAGAAAATAAACACCCTGCTTTTTCTTTTGAGCATTTGTTTCTTTTTCTATGATTTCAACCTGATTATACAAGAGTTTCTATAATTGTAATTTGTTAAGTATTAACTGGGCCTCCATACGAGCAAGTTTTCGCGAGATGCAATAAATGCATATCTGCTATACAGTTGTTTTATATATAGACATCCTGCTCTGGACGGACTTCAGCCCATCAAATTGCGTGAAATACGTATAAAGTTGAGCAGTTGGAATTATTCGTGTTCCCTCAGTATTCGGGCCTTTATCACGAAAACACACCTATATAATGTTGACCGCCTTTAACCCCAACTTTATATAGTAAAACTGGGGTTTACAGGATATATATTATTTCTGTTATTTCTGCTCAAAATCATAGATTGTGGGTACTCGTCAGATCCGCCTTGGCAATGCGATTCTAACGAGTACCCACAATCTATGTTTTGAGCTGATTTATGAAAAATATCAGATTTTTTATCGGAAATTTTTCATTTGTTAGTGATAAAATTTTCATTATATTTGAATAGGCTTGTTTTCTAAATGATTATTACTTTTCAGGACGTGGTATGATGCAAAAAGTGATTGTTCTAACAAAGGTGGTGTTCTGCTCTATATTCAAAACGAAGCTCAACAGAACTTTATCCTTAAAATGTGTCTCAAGGTTCATGAATACAAAGCTGTATGGCTGGGATTAGTCGATCTGGCTCATGAAGACACCTGGAAATGGATCTCAGGTTCGCACTATCATATTTGACTATTATAGTGCAGTTGGCGAGCTAGCCTTAACCTTTTAAATCCGTGATTTAACTTACGATAAAAAAGTAAGGTTGTCAGATGGTGCATTTCCTTTTATATGGAACCAACAGAAAAAATGTCTAATCAGAACGCTTTTGAGCTGGGGCAAACATTTCTACAAGACTGCATGAACATCTAGCGAAAACACAGATTAGCCTGCGCATCCATATGCGCAGGATGATCAGCCTTCGCAGAGCAATGTGAGTTGCCAGGAATCTGGATGCATACTGATCGGTACTTTTGCTTGGTGCTGATGCAGTTTCCATCACGAAAACATGCCTATATATATCTCGTGGAGGGGGCGGAGGGGGGTGGGGGTAACTTATGGTAATTTTGGTACGGGTGTGCGAGCCAGTATTTCAAAACCTACCCCATTCATATACCTGGCCTTTGAAAATACGGACCCATTCATATATTTAATCATCCAAAATGTTGACCTATTCATATACTGCCCTTTGATTTTTTGTACCCTTGTTTTGCTGGTTGTTACACAAATATCACAGTCAATTCATGTAATACCAAGAGGATAAGCAGCCTCGAAAAATCTCTGAGCGAAATATATGTGCATATACCAGGATGTCAGAAAAATGGGGTCTTTCACATAGGAATCCAGAAAAATCGGGCCATTCATATACTTTTTGTTGAAAAAAGGGGGCCAATCATATACCTGCAGCGCTGAAAAAGGGCGCTATTCGGCACGCACATCCGTACTATGCCATATATAGGAAATTACCTCCTCCCCCGAGATATATATTTGACCGCTTTAAACCCCACTTTCATATAGTAAAACTGGGGTTTACATTATTTTTCTTATTTCTTCTCAATAAATAGACTGTGGGTACTCGTAAGAACTGCCCCGTCGAGGCAGTTCTAACGAGTACCCACAATCTATTCTTTTGTATTTTTGACTGGATTTAAATCATATTTTCGACAAACCTTAGGCTAAGTTCGGCTAAGTTCGGAAACATACATCTAGATATGCCTGCATTCTGATCAGAGTTACGTCCCCTCACAGTCGTCAAAGAAAACTGCAGTTTCTCGGTTTCCCCTAAATTGAGTATTCATGGTTTCACAGCTCGAGTTCGAGAAGGTAGATAATTTGTATATTTTGAGATGATTTAGTGCAGCTGAAAACTTGTAATAAAAGACGTTTTTCGTGTTTCCAATCAGTGTTTAAATATGATCCTTTCGCCAAACCTTCAAGCTGCGATATATGATACACCGGAGGAGTGTACTAATTTTATCCCCAGGCGTCTTTAAAACAGTGATGTGATTATTGTTAACGCCTCCGTCTGTCCGTATATCTACCCGCGCACACGAAATGTCCATTTATATGGCTGCAGATTTTGGACAGTGTCAATGTATTGAATATGTTTTATTCCGTTTGATACTTAAATGTGATCTTATGTAGCTAAAGAGTGATCTTATGTGGCTATATTCTAACCATACAAGTATGCTTTATACTGACGGTAGCCACATAACTGTCCATCTATTAGAAAGTTCGTCCATCTGTCCGTCACGCTATCTCTTCGTGAAGCATTGGACGGAATTTATTGCTTCATGACTTCCCCTTACGGTAAGGGTGTGTGAGAGACACATTATTTTTTTCCATTCGACGTCCGTCCATCTGTCCGTCACGCTATCTCCTCCCAAACCACTGGGCGGAATTAAACCAAACTTGCTACATGACTTCCTGTCATGATAAGGTTGTTCGGGAGCGAGTCAGTCCATCTGTCATGTTATTGGCAGCACTTATACGAGGCGTGAGGATTTGCGATGACGTGACATCGACTGCGCATTCTAGTTTAAGTAAGCAGTAGTTCAAATAAGAAAATTCCTATAGAGTGTGTCAAAAGACAAATTCCAGTAGCAAAACTAGACAATTTTACGCTTCAGATTAATTAGGAAGAAACAGGTGTTGAGTCCGATAGAGCGTTTATAATTGATATTTTCCAATATTTTACAGACGGTCAGTAAGCATTAATTTATTACAAAACAAACTAATCCGTTCGAAAAGCAAATTGATAAGTTTGTTGATTTAAATATTGCACCACACACACACACGCACACACACACACACACACACACACATATATATATATATATATATATATATATATATTTTTTTTTTTTTTTTTTACTTTTCATTTAGAGTTTAAAGATATATTCTTGTTCACATCTTATATATGACAAACTGCATTTATCTAAACTACTCTAAAACTTATAAGTCTTTCCAAACGAACATATAAAGTCCAAAGGTATTTTATTAAATTTTTAACACATTATGACGTCGCAAATGATTTCCCTTTACTTTCCCTGGTTTTCTATTGATAGATGAACCGTTAACATACACTAACTGGCTGCCATCTCACCACATTGATGATTTCCATGATAGCGAAGACTGTGGTTTATTTGTTACACTTCGAAAAGGACAGTGGGACGAGATCGTTTGTACTGGATTCCTCTTCTCAGAACCAGCTAAACACCATTGGATATGCCAATATAGTAAGTGAAATGCAAGGGCTACTAGTCAACCCGAGTATAATTGCAAAATACATTAGTCTTCACACACACACACACACACACACACACACACACACACACACACACACACACACCACCGCCACCACCACCACCACTACCACCACCACCTACAAACGCACACATATGCATTCACACACACATACACGCATACACACAAGCTCACATACACACAGACATGCACACGCACAGACACACACACACGCAGCACACGCGCACACACAAACACACACACACACACACACACACACACACACACACACTCCTATTTTCACTATATTGGATTTATTCTTTGCTTTCAAAAGGTCCATCTTTCTCAGAATTCATCAACCTTCACAACAGCTGATGTTAATTGCAGTGTTGAGACCGACACAGTCTCTCTGTACTACGAAATAGAGCAGGTTTCTGCCTCATATTCTGGGATCTGAAAAGGCTATCACTGAAGTCGGTTTTAGGAGACGTGAAGAGTCGTGCAGATGACATTTCTGTTCATGAACAAACGTAAGAAAACTAAAGCTGTCTTTTTTGTTGGCATTTTTTAGTGTGTTCAATGATTTCAAAGGACCCATATCTCTCCAAATTTATGCACTAAATCAGCATTTCAAAGCAGATCTGTCATTATTTAGGTTAACTGTATAAAGACCTTGCATCAACGTTAACTACGGCATTGTTAAATTGTCATGTGCCTACTGCGACATAAGGACACATGATACAGTCGAATTTCAATGGCTCGAACATCTTTGGGACTATGGAAATTTGTTCGAGATATGGGTAGTTGACTCAGTGAGGATTAATCATGGTGCCAGGTCAGGAAGAAAATGGCGATGATTTAGGGACATTCTATCTTCTACACAGAAATGGTATGTTGAGTGTGCTCATTATAATAACCTCGATGAAGCTATTCTAATGAGAACGCACAACATACAATTTCACGATTAAGTAAAAAAGAAAATCCAAAAATCTTTGTTTTCTTCAGCTATCGATGAACAACATAGGTAATCAAAACCTACTTCGTATTAGCCACGGTAAACGAGCAGTCGTTGCTCGAGCTACTGAGGTTGGATTGTACACAGCAATGTAACAGCTGCTGTTTTATACACCAATATGGAATGAATACACTTTCAGGGGCGGCAACTAAATTGTTTAATTCATATCCGAAATGAGATCTACAACCTTCGTAAGCAAATTATTTCCTTACTTGGTGGACTTTTTCTTGAAAAGGGTTCTACAAAGAGAGCATTGTATTTTTTTTTTTTTTTTTGTTTTTTTTTGTTTATTGAGTAGACCTTTTCAGAAGGGGCATGCTGAGCAGGAAAGCAAACAGGACTCAGTTGTTCAAAGCATCGTTAGCTTAACGAACTTGTTAGTGGTCAAAATGTTAATTATTCTAGTAAGTAAAATATCTAATTCACAGGTATTTATGCTGAAAAAATGTGAGTAGTTTTTGTAAATGCAAAAGCTACTCACATTTTTCAGCAAACATATTAGCAAATATGCCATATTTAATGATCAAAATTTTAACGATACGTTAACTAACGACATCTTTAGTTTTGAACAACTGGGCCTAGGAAGTCATCTAAATTGGATAAAATGGCGGAAAATAATATCCAGTCTCTTTAAAACTATACAATCTTAATACAAATGTCCATGATTTGGACACATGAAGGAAACAGTCAATATTAAAATGTACTAAAGGTTTTAAAAGCAGCGCTTACGCTGCACTGATGCATTTTAGCAGTGCGCTGATATTTTTTGCTTGTGCATCGTTATTTTGTTCAGTGCAGCATTATCTTTATCAGTGCTCTGATGAAATTTACCAGTGCAGTACTATGTGGATTGTTGCATTGTCATATTGTACAAGTGCACAGATAAAATTTAGTGCTGCGCTGTCATTCCTTTGCGACACTTTCATTACGTCAGTGCAGTACATTCTGTTGGGTCAGTATATGTATGAGGAAGAGAGTACTGACTGTTTTGCTTTTATTTTGCTTCCGTATTGTATTCTACTGTCTGTATTTGTTTGTTTTTCATCTCGATGTTATTGATAGGCCTTGCTCTGTGATAAGGACTCTTCCTGGACATCATTTACACTATTTTAAGTATCGGAAACGGTTATGCTGATGCTTATATCTCTTTTACAGATGTGACACAGGCAGGTGCCGGTAAATAATACTTGATATTTTATCTCTTTTGTTTTGTATTTCTTACAAATAAAGTGCGTAAACCTACTGTTTATTGTCCATTATTGCATAAAAAGCAGTGCCCCACGTTATTAACAGCCGTGCATTAACCGGCGAAAAAGCCATGTATTAACACTGATGCATTTTATCAGTGCGCTTATATTTTTTACCAGTGCAGCGCTAACATTTTTTTTCAGTGCAGCATTATCTTTATCAGAGCTCTAATGAAATTTACCAGTGCAGCACTATGTGGATCATTGCATTTTCATATTGTACACGTGCACTGATAAAATTAAGTGCTGCCTTGTCATTCCTTTGCGACCCTTTCATTACACCAGTGCAGTACATTCTGTTGGGTCAGTATATGTATGAGGAAGAGGATACTGGTGGTTTTGCTTTTATTTTGTTTCTGGATTGTGTTCTACTGTCTGTCTTTGTTTGTTTTTCATCTCGATATTATTGATAGGCCTTGCTCTGTGATAAGAACGCTTCCTGGACATCCTCTACACTATTTTAGGTATCGGAAACGGTTATGCTGTTGCTTTTGTCTCTTTTACAGATGTAACACAGGCAGGTGCCGGTAAATAATACTTGATATTTTATCTTTTTTGTTTTGTGTTTCTTACAAATAAAGTGCAGCAGTGTCGCACGTTATTAACAGCCGTGCATTAACCGGTGAAAAACCTTGTATTAACGGCAATTCACGCGCTATCGCACGGCTACGCAACTTTAAATATGATCGTACCGGGGCCATAGATCTGCTACCGTTACGAGATGTTTACTGCCAGGCCCTAGAACAGGCATAGTCCGTGAAAATTGCGTTCACGAGACATCGCTGAAAAGGCGAAACAAAATAGTGCAAGTAATAACGCGAAATATAGCAAATGTTTTCAGTTTTTTTTTTTTTTTTTTTTTTTTTTTTTTTTTTTGTAATAATAGCGATCAAACATAGTTTTTCAATGCATTAACATTCGCCAGTTCTCTTGGGAGGTGTTAAAAACCGCGGCCTCCGGCCTGGGGTTTCAACACCTCCCTCGGGACCTGGCGAATGTTAATACATACAAAAAAGTATGTTTGATCCCTATATTATGAACCACCTCGAAAATTATTTTACAGTCCATTGTTTTTGTCTCATTTTCGACTCTAAAAACAAGAAGATTGGAGCCACAATATCCGAAAACGTATCTTGGATAAAGTGCTCCCAACGAAATTCAGATCAGCCTGCAAATTTGTGCACTCTAATCCGAATTTTCACTGAACGGATATTTTGATAGCCAAGGATGCAAAGTTTTTCAAGCGGACAACAAAGTCTCTGAGCAGGCTGCGTGGATTTTCAGGTTAGTTTGAGTAGCCGTGTGTGCACACATGTCGCATGCGACGTTTTCTCACGTTGCGGCTCAATTATCCTTACCATATTAGAATGTCTTCCTGCAGCAGATACTCCTATTGTCTTAGAACATGCAGCGCTCGCAGAAAATCTTTTCATGTTTCGTGTAAGTAATGCTTTTATCCAAGTACGTTACATTTTCTTTACAGAATCGAGAACTTGTGCATAAACGTTGTGTTAAAGCACCAAACCGCGCCTTTACTCCTTCTACGATTTCAGATATACTTAATTGTTCAGTCTAAGTAGGAAGTCTTTAAATAATTAATGGATCAAGAGGAAAAGATAATCAACACTATGGGAAATCCAACTACTGTGCTTTCGACATCTTTCAGTTAGTCGTTTCTTGCTTGGGGCTTTACACAGAAGAATTAAATGCGCTAATTTTTGTCATGCTTTAATGAAACCCATTCAGTGTTTAAAAATCAATTAATTCCACTTTTCCTATAGTTAAAATGAATGCAATTTATGCACAAATCTTTAGGGTAGGTAGCTTTGAGGCAAATTTTCAACAACTTCTACTTGACCAAATAGTCTGAAATCTTCATAATATTTTTGTGAAATATGAATAATTAAAATTCAACAAAGAAAAGTATTTTTAGTTTTGAACAAAAAAAAAAAAAACAAAATAAAATAAAATAAAAATAAATAAATAAATCATTTTATCATGCAAAATAGGTTAGGCCATTGTTTGGCCGTAAATTTAAATTTAGGGTATATATTTGAGAATAAAACACAGACACGGAAAAGACAAATGGTTTCACATAAGATATGATCGATAAGAACAAAGTCTTTACATTTAAAATAAAACACCAAGCACAAAACATCTTACCGAATGATGTAAAAAGGTCATAGCAAACTTAACGCACTATTAAAACCTTGATGAACCCGAACACATACGAGTAACGTCAGATTGCAGCCGCCCAATATATGTGACAGAGCATGGGAGTTTAGGTGTTATTGATGTATATAATCCAAACTGAGATTTTGTATTATAATTTTCTGACCTTTTACTTTACCCAAAATTAATCTGTGATATGTGTGCCTACCGAAAACTGTAAGCTAAAAGTCTCAATTAGACTTAAATTAGCCTTTACATTTGCATCCTTGGCTATCCAAAATGTATCGAGTGTGGATTCTGATTTGACTGCGCGTATGCATTTTAGTTTAGAAGCTATAAGCGTCATTCCTAGGCGGTCATATACGGCAATCACGTCAACATTTTATGACGTCGTGTTAGCCAGCAATTTTGCTTATCATTTCATCGGTATTTACCAATTTAATAATTATCTCTTCTAACATTTACCCTGAATATGATAAGCAATCGGGCCCCGAGATTATAAAACCTTTTTAGCGCTCAACTAAGCAGAGCATAAAATTTTGTCTGCTAATAAATATGAAAATGCGAACAATAGTTGGCATTTTATATTTATTAACCGATAAATTTCATGCTCAACTCTGTTTATCGAGAAAGAATGTGCAATAGTTAGTAATTTGAGGTATTTTAGCAGGACACATTTTTGCTGAGTTGCGCACGGAAAAAAAATGATTTATGACCTTGGGGGCTAGAATATGATGGGCAATTTAGTGCAGATAAACTTGACAAGGTATGTGAGGGGAATGAATATACATTTAAACCTTGCAATGCTGAGTTAATTAAGATGTCACGCCCCCTTCCAATTTTCCACCAATCAGAATACTTGATCCAGGTTTTTGATACAAATTCACGTGCGAAGTGACAAACAGTGCAAATCCAAAACTGATCTAGATCTACATTGTTTGCACAGGCAGGACACATCCGCCTTCAGCAGGACCATAGTTAACACTGTCAAACTGTTTTGCCTCTATTCTGGAAAGGGATATATTCTAAAATGAAGGCATGTGCTTCCCAAATATTATTTTAGAGTACTAAAAACCTTTTTCCGAAGGAGACTGACATGAAAGAATTCAAATAGGAAGTACCTAATATTGTCTTTTTTGTCAAATTGGCGAAAAAACGTTAGATGTACTCCCCTTAATTTAACAAATCAATTTCCTGGGATGATAATAATAGGTCTGTTACCTATTCATTAGAGTTGTACCAACTAACATCTGTGTGCACTACAGTCACATTTCAATAGCTCGAACATTTTTGGGACCTTGGGAATTTGGTTTAGATATAGATAGCTCGACCAGCTGAGGGTTGATCATAGCGCCAGGTTAGTAAGCAAGCTGGGATAATTAGGGATGCCTTTTCACTCCTCTATAAAAGAATAGTATGTACACAACATATATTTTCATGATAAAATTAGAAGTTTCCCGAAAATATCTATAAATAGTTGTTTGTGTTGAGCTATCGGAAGACTTTCCGAGGAACCTAAAACAAGTTCAAATCGGCTACGATAAATGGGCCATCCATCACGAAAACAAACCTATATAATTTTGACCCCCTTTAAACCCAACTCTTATATAATAAAACTGGGGTTCACAGGGGTATACATTATTTGTCTTATTTTTGCTTAAAAACATAGATTGTGGGTACTTCTTAGAATCGCCTCGGCGATGCGGTTCTAACTACCCACAATCTATGTTTTAAGCAGAAATATGAAAATTATCGGAATTTTATCGGAAAACTTTCATTTTTGGTAGTGAAATTATCAGTATATTTGAATAGGTGTAACGGGAGTTTGAGTCATTGAAGTTTCACTGTACATCCTTGTACAGTGAACCCATGTTACAAAAACAGAATTTGTTCCCAAATATGTTGCAATTTTAAAAAAAAAGATGTTGTTATAAAATATCCTTAATATCCAGAACGATATGAAAAAAAGGTGGTTTTGTTCCATTTTCCGCACAGAACATATTTGTTGGATATTTGTTGGAATCGCCTTGCTGAGGCAGTTCTAGAAATATCCAAAACATTTGCTTCTTTTATGTATCAAATACAATATTCTTGCATGATTTGTGACCAATTGTTAACTCAAAAGCGACGGTTTTGTGACAGTTAAATTGTCATAATAATGAACTTTGTCGTTGTATCGAGTGTCGGAATAAAGAGGGTTGTCTGTACAAATACTTGAAACCTTCTTATTGCCTGCTGACATCAAGTGTCTGCGGTGTGAATATAATTTTAGTAACACCTCAGAAACAAATCTTCATCAAGTACGGAATAGGGTCGGCGGGGCGGGTAAACACGCTTTGTATCCATCCTTATATCCATTATTTGTTTAGCATAATTAAGTACCAGACCAAATAACAAGGAAGACAAGAAAAAACTAAACCGTAAGGTATAATGTTTATGGTACACTGAAGTGAACAAAATCATGTTTTATATTACAAACAAGGTAAAGAGAATTATCACTCCTGGATCCTCTTTCACGTAAATCCATAACTTTAACTTTTGTAAGTTTAATTGGCAAGGCAGTATGAAGTGTAGAAAACACATATATAGAAAAACTAGATCCTATTGCGTTCAAATAAACTTCCCTGTAGCTTTTCACCTAGTCGTTGATTGTTTTATTTGTTATGATTCACGCCTAAGCTATCTCTGAAACACAAATAACAAAACAGAATATAAATTAAAATTTCTCGGACACCGATAGCTAACTTGGGCGCATTTTGGGATAGTAAAAGATGCAACATTTCTTTATGCGTACAACGAAGACTCTGATCAGACGGTGTGCAGGGTAATTTGAGTCTTCGTTTGGCGCACATGTCCGAAGGTGCATTTGTTTTAATGCGACCCGTATAACCTGTATCTTTACATCCGTGGAAATAGTTAGTATTTTTATTCTTAGAGATATATCAAAATCAAAGCGACTCAACATAATAACAGTGACATAAAATAAGAGACATTCGTCGAGATGCTATTAGAGCACCTTGCATATGAGGACCATGAATAATCTGTGCTTCACACACAGCCATCCATGAAAGTCAATAATTATAAACCCCAGCTTTCCCTAAGGGAGAAAAACACGTGACTCGTGACATTAGCCTAAATGGTTACACAAAGTGTAGCAGTCGCGGCCAATTTTAAGTTTGTCTCCACCTCTAATTAGAATTCCGTCCATTTTCCGTATGTTTATAAGCTAAGCAAGATTTTCTTTGTGCATGAGCTGTACTTTCATGTGACTTTTCAGGTAACGAACGTACTTTATACTCCTGTTACGTTATTATTTAAAACACTTCAAACCAATCACTCGTCTGACTTTATCTCCAGCCCTACACGATTCTGTAACTAGTATCGAGGTCAACATGCTAATTAAAAGGTGCTGGATCACAAGATAAATATATCTAAACTAAACTATAATTAGCGCATCCAGTGTTGGTAGTTAATATAAACATTTTACTGTGAAAAAAAAAGAACAACACATATTTTATCGGGTAGGATATCAAGATGGACTCGTCCTTGCTCGTAGGAAGCTGAGTCACGTGTTCACCGACACTGTAAGACACGAAAGCACAAAGAGCCAGCAATATCAAAGCGACAACAATTACAAAAGAATAGACCGCCTTAAGGAATGCAACAATTGTCAGCTCTAATCTATATGTCTATACAGTCTAACTTCAATGGCTCTAACATCTTTGGGACCGTGGAAATTTGTTCGAGAGATGGGTAATTCGAGCCAATGAGATTTATCATGGCACCAGGTCAGGAAGCAAATGGCGATAATTTATGGAAATGTTTTCGATCTTCAACAAAATAATCGCTTCGATGAAGCGATTCTAATGAGTACAAGCAACATACAATTTCATAATAAAATAAGAAAATTTTATTCAATATTTGCTTTCTTGAGCAAACGGAAAAAAATCCGTAGGGACTCAAAAAGGAGTTCAAATAAGCCATGATAAACGAGCCATCGGTGCTCGAGCCATTGAAGTTCGGTTGTATTTGAAACGATAAAGAAATATTTACTCACTGTACTGACATATCCACGGATGTTTCTGTTTATCAAGCAAGAACCCTCTACATACAACTTCATCCCAATAGCCAGTTTTTGGATCTAATATAGCACAGTCCTCCTCATTATAATACACACGGTCATAGTGGCCAGGTTTCCAATTATCATACGAGCTATCGGAAAGGCGAGTTCCTGTAAGAACATGCACAATGACAAGTGGACACACAACATTGAAATAACACTGTTTTAATGTTGAATTATCGTTAAAACGATGTTGTTTTAACGATGAGTGTCTGTTGGGAACTAAACCTCGTCAGACAAGAAAAGAGCGTACGAACATAACATGCCATGCGAACATCAAACCTCCAGGTTAGCCTGACACTTCGCGAAGATTGGTCAAAGCACTCATGTGTCGCCAGTGGATTACATAAGTTCTGTGGTTCTGTAGTTCGATAGCACATACACTGATAAGATGGGTTGACCGTTGCACTGCACGCATGCGCATACAAAGTGTCAAGGGGTGAGGTTAGATGTCAGTGAAACTATGTTTTGTGGCTGAGCACTGCGGGAGCTTTTCACATGTTTCGTCCTGCTCGTTGTCTTATTGTTGTGTTTAGTGGATCCTGTCTAACATTGTGATTACTGTTGGGGAATGTAATGGGGCGGGGGTCTTTTTTTTTGTGGTTTGTGGCTCGTACACTGCTTGTCATGGTGTAATTGGTCTTGTCATTGGTAGTCTTTGATTTGTGATGTTGGCTACTCCTAGACATCTGCTGTACTACTTTTATTTAGCTCCGACCCCTTCCCAAAAGGGTTTGCTGTTGATTGTTCCAAAGCGGTTTTTCTACTGCAGATCCTCTTCGTTCGTTTTGTTTTCGATAGAATACTGCTTTGTATTGTCACTTCATATCTTTTAGTTTGTGTTGAGGTTTAATGGCCCAGTCAACCCATTGGGGTCATGTCGGGCGCGGTCAGTTTACCTAACCACACGTTTACTGGGCAGGCTTAGTTCTCTAAGCGGTTAACCAGTATTGTGCACATTCTTTCGCCAGAAACTGACAACTGCCCTTCTTGAATCAGCGGAAGGGAGAGAATGACAGTAGAAAATATTTCATGATCAATCATCACGATAGAATGTTGCCGACCTCGGCGGGGGTTGAACCCGCGACCTCCTGGTCTCCAGTCGGACGACGCATCCAACTGAGCCACCGAGAGCGGCCATATCTTTTAGTACTTATTCCACTGCGTTTATTTGTTCTGTTCAATTAGGTGCTGGTTACTTTTGTGATTTTATGTCATTTAACCCTTGTGCAGAGCAGTGGTTGTGCTCTGCTTCATGATGTTCGCATTTCTTGGGAATCACAGGTTTCGTAATACACGAAAAGGTCCGTCACGTAAGCTTCCGTGATGCTCTCTGTTTGCGACATTAGCACTGCGGACATATACAAACCATGTCCATAACATAGCAAAAGCCGGCCAGATACAGTCGAACTTCGATGGCGCAAAGCCCCTTGGGACCATGAAAATTTGTTTGAGACAGCGGTAGTTCGAGCCTTAGAAGGTTACTAATAGTGCCACACCAGGAGGCACAATGGAAATAATTGTGGGATATCTTTTCGGCGTACTATATTTTAAATGTATGTTGTGCGTACTCATTAGAATCGCCTCATAGAGGCGATTGTATTGAGTACACACAGCATACATTTACAAGATAAAAGAGGAAAATCTCCCTAAATTATCCGTATATCGTATTTGGAGGAAATCCCTGCGGACTCAAGCACGTGTTCGACTCATTCATGGTAAACGAGCCATCGGGGTCGAGCCATTGAAGTTCTACTGTAAATAATAAAACCTTACCATCAATCCATTCCCATTTACCCTCACTCTGCATATCGTGTAGTCCGATCCATACACGACGATGGTAGTTCAGCTGTGCGAGCAACTTATCCAGTGTACTCTGAATTTCCTTGCTGGATATTATAACTAATGACCCTAGGTTTGATTTACAGAACGACGCCGCTGAAATGAAATAGACAAAGGCCACATGAACGGCAACTGAACATTCTCTATCAGTGCAATTTTACGGATGTGATTATTTTTTTATAAAACGTTTATATTAGTGATTATTATTTTAATTTTTTGCATTTTATTGATGTGTAAAGGCAGGCTTTGCACACATAAACTGTATGAAACCCGGACATTATGTTTAACTTGTGTGAGAGATTTGTCGGCATTTGTACGTTACAAACAAAAGAAAAACAAAGCACTCAGCTCCCTCTTCCACACCTAGGTCATACTGCTAGACAGGAAACAGCAAAACAACATAAGACAATAAACATTGTTCGTCTTACTCTTTGTTGCTTTGCGGTTTATTCCACGAGGCGATTTGTTTTATGTCTTACCTTGTGTCATTTTGTTCTTGTGTTTTTCAGTCCTTTTAGCATTGCGATTACCTCGCTTGGGGAAGAGAGAGCTAATCTTAGTGCTTTTCGTACGTTTGTTCGATTTGTTCTTGTTTGGATTTGTCGGTTTCCTCTTCCTCTTGGTGTCTGGGAAGGGCTGAGGTTTGCGATTGTGGCACTCCCTGGACTTTTCTCCTACCTTTTTTTTTCATAATTGTACAGCGTACTTCCTGAAACACTATAAGTAAAGTAGCTAAAATATTACAATACAAAAGAAAGCACAAGATGCAAAAATTCTTATTTATCATTATTTGTTCCTCACCTCACTTTCTTTTGGTGCATCACAAAGTATCCCAGCAAACACACACCGTCATAACAACTTTGCTGCAACATCGTGACGTTGCAGCGGTGTTGTAACGACGTTGTGGCGACGTTGTATGTTTGCTAGGATGTGCTTTGTGATTGTGGCATTTCCTGGGTAACTTAAAAAGTATTCAATTCACTTGTTATTGCTTACTACTATTTCTATTGCATCACTATGTCTTAGTATGACTAATTATCTAGCTGCCCTTATTTTCACCGTATTATGTGATGCAACACCCTGCTTTAGAAGGTAGACAAAACTGTTTTCATTGGTTGTCTTTCCTGAATGTATGCCAATTCCCCTTTACCATTACATGTCATACACTCCAAATAACGAAATAAACTTCAATAGTCTATACTATTGTTCTATTTTTACATAATAAATTCTGGACAAATAAGCAGACAATCAATTGATTATATGTGTTTCAAATTCAACCAGACAACAGGATTAGACTTTAACTTTCTACGAGAAACTGATGTTATTTTGTTTCATATTTACACACAGATATGAGTTACATGTAAACATCAAAACTGTCTGGTCAAAATAGGTACATGTTAAATTGAAGACATTTGTTTTTCATGTTTACTCACACAAAAGGGATAGACATAAATCTTTACTTAGCAACATGACTAGACGATTCGCTGGTGATATTTTGGTTCAAACGTACCCAGACAACATGGTTAGAGATTTCATGGGAATTTTCTCTGTTGAACTATCAAGCCATATACTGAGAAACAGAAGTTCGTGTACTATTATGTAAGGCCAGCAAGTTAAATGTTTATTATTCTACACAAACAACATTTTCTTACATTACTCAGTTTGTTATCGAGACATGCACTGAAGTTACAATAATATAAATGAGCCAAGTCAAGCGGAAATGTCTTTGAGCTCCATAATCAGATTCGGATAAACCTGTGCCTTCAGCCTACGTACCCTTTGCGGACCTAACATAATGTTTGTACTTTTGGGCTGCAATGGTGCGATTTTGCGCGAGTAAATCAATTTTAGCCACCACGTTTCCATCAGTAGTTTTCTACTGACCGTTCAAATGCGGTGCCAATTCTTCTTTGTTTCAGCGTAAGTGGTTTCATATGTGGCGTTTGTTTTGTATTTTTCTTATTGTTTGTTCCTCATCTCATCTCTTCTTGTACTTTGGGAAGGCTGTGTTTGGTGATTGCGGTAGTTCCTGAGTAGGTTCACTTATATCTCAGTGTCTTTGCTTTCCTTTTTTCCAGTCTACGGTATGCAATGATTCTGTAAGCAGACAGCAAAGGTTAATGACCAGATAGCGTGCAAGCACATGTTGAAGGAAAAAATAAAATAAACAAGTGAAGATTCCCAGGAAATGTGCACTATGCACAGCCCCGCCCGTCCCCCCGCCCCACCCCGCACCATTGGAGATCGAAAGAAATAAATGATGAACAAATAATTGCAAAACAAACGCCACATATGAAACTACCGATAAACGAACAAACCAACTGCAACAGACGAACCGTCTTGGAACGATGAATAAATCTATGGCTAGCTTAAACCTGTTTTCCCCGCGTTAGATCTCGCCCTAATCTCTGCTGCCGCTCCAAACTGCATATTTTGTCGAATCCTCGTTGAAACAACACAATCATCATCACAAACACTGTGTTGAAACAAATCGAACGGTTCAATGGTCATTTGAATGAATACGAATGTTTGCATGGCACAGACTAATTTATAATCCATGCACTGCTTAAAGTTGTTTCTTTCCTTACCTGCCATCCAGTCCTTTGTTTGATACGGATATAACTCAAAACAGTAATCGCCATATTGTGTAAGATACTCTATATATGTGTTCATTCTGACATGAAATGGACACAAATTATGCATACTGCCATGACCTGAAACAAAACACTTTTCATAAATATATATCTAGTAAATACCTTACATATGTACTGAATAGCAACACAAGAACAATACAAACTATCCTACAAAATTTGGTGACAGTTGTGCGGCTCTCATATTTTAGCGAAGTATATAAAAGGTTCGGCCATTCGATGTCTTGTGCTTTTTATAAAGTATATGTCCAGGTGACGTCGCACTGCCTGCTGTGTTAAGTCTCACGTTTGAATTTGTTTTATGTCTAAATCTCAACATGCCTTAGACATTTCTTTTGAGCTGCAACATGAGACATGTTTCTTCGTACTTGTGTCTCAAATGAAGTGTCAGTACTTAAAATGAGTAACGTTCGCAAATGACGGAAAAACTTTTTATTCTTCACAATCAAACCAGTACGTGGCGTTACGCGGCAGTACTACCAAAATTGCTTAGTAAAACTATATCCAACAACGTATCACTATGTACAACAACGCTGTTCGTTTGCCAATGGTCAAACATGAAAGATCACCTGGCGTGGTTTTTGCTGGCCAAAAGCGCAGGATCTGGCGGTTCAAGCTTTTATTGCAGATCTGTTTCCAATACAAGTAAGAAAGTTATATGATTTAACATTGTAAAATAGATGTAGAATTTTAATGTTACAATACTTAAATGCGTAATGCCATAACTAAGACATGTTAATTTCCTACAAGCAACATATTTAAGTAAGTACCTCTTACACTAGATAATGGTGGAAATTAAGATATGTTTAAATGGCAAGGTATATGTTATCTTACAATATGTCCAATAGCTGTTATATTATTCTGTAAAGTGATACATGTTCAAGGTAGAAAACACTGCCATTACGAAAACACACTATTTTACACTAGATAATGGTGGAAATTAAGATATGTTTAAATGGCAAGGTATATGTTATCTTACAATATGTCCAATAGCTGTTATATTATTCTGTAAAGTGATACATGTTCAAGGTAGAAAACACTGCCATTACGAAAACACACTATTTTACACTAGATAATGGTGGAAATTAAGATATGTTTAAGTGGCAAGGTATATGTTATCTTACAATATGTCCAATAGCTGTTAAATTATTCTGTAAATTGATACATGTTCAAGGTAGAAAACACTGCCATTACGAAAACACGCTTATTTAAATATATTGGAAATTTCGCCTACAAAAACTGGAAAAAATACTAATAATTTTCATATTTCTGCTCAAAACATAGATTGTTGGTACTCGTTAGAACCGCCTCGGCGAGGCGATTCTAATGAGTATCACAATTTATGTTTTGAGCAGAAATAAGAAAAAAAATATACTCCTGTAAATTCAAGTTTTACTATATAAAAGTGGGATTTAAGGGGGTCAAAACTATATAGCCATGTTTTCGTGATAAACATTTTTTTCGATCCATTCTGAATAGAAGTCAACTCTAGACTAAAACAAATTTGCTTCCGGGGAGTCTGGCAAACTTCCGGTTTTCATTTCTGATTACAGATAGCTAGATACTTTGTAGTATATCATCGGCACGTATGAGCTAAAATACCTCACTTTCCTTGCCTGACAGAAGACATAGATCAGTCTCTACATCCATTAATTAGTGTACTTGAGGTCCATCCGCGTCCGCATTAGATCCTTGCCTAGCCACAGAGCACAAAGCAAAGTTTCTCTTAGTACTGCGTGAATAAATTGATTTGATTTTAAAATTAAACACAGCTAGTGTAACAGTGTAACGGTGTCCACCAAACTTGTTTTATGTTTCCAGGGTATGTAATATACATGTCAATTTTCAGCCTATTTCACAGGTGAGACAGTTTTTTTGCTTTCCTGTTTGCCTCCCTGCAAACCGGTTTCTCTGCAAAGAGGTCTACTCTAAAAGGAAAATGGGAGCAAATTGTTTAGCGTATAAGACATTTTTACAGACGGAGGGAAACTAAATTTAACCCATTGATGCCGAGCATCCCATAAAAGGGACACCTGCAAACTGTATGGACGCAGAACAGACGTCGCAGACAAATCCCCAAGGAATAAATGGGTTGAAGAGTACCCTGAAGGTGTATGCATTATCTTACATAATGTATTTATCCGTACATGTCTAGTGCACATATATATATATATATATATATATATATATATATATATATATATATATATATATATATATATATATATATATATATATATATATATATATATATATATATATATATAATAGATTGTTATATTTACTTCATTACGTTAAACGAGTTAAGTTTAATTTTGTACATCGTCCCCTATTCCAACATAATAGATAACGATAATTGGGGAAGCACTTGTATACGTAATAAACTTAACAAAAGAAGAGAATGGAAAATAAATCTTACTTGTAGACGAGTGTGTTGGTGTTGCAACGCTGCTGGAAGATATAGGTTTCATTGTTGAAAACACTGTCGTTGTAGGATTGTGTGTTGTTGGTGTTATAGTGAGTTTTACTGTGGTTGTTGCTGTTGTCACCTTCCGTGTGGTAGTCTTGGTCGCCACTGCTATAGTAGATGCCATCGTTTTTAGTGCAGTAGACTTGGTTGTCAATGCTATTGTTGTTGGCGTCGTTCTCGGTTCGGTAGACTTGGTCGTCAATGCTACAGTTGTTGGCGTCGTTTTCGGTGTTGAAGTTTTGGTCGTCAATACTATAGTAGCTGGTGTCGTCTTCGGTGTTGTAGTCTTGTTCGTCAATACTATAGTAGTTGACGTTGTCTTCGGTGTGGTTGTTTTGGTCGTCGATGATATAGTAGTTGGCGTGGTCTTTGTCGTCAGTGTTATGGTAGTTGACGTCGTCTTCGGTGTGCCAGGCTTAGTCGTAAATGCTATAGTATTTGGCGTCGTCTTCGATGTGGTAGACTTGGTCGTCAATAATATAGTAGTCGGCGTCATCTTCGGAGAGCTAGCCTGTGTCGTTACTGGTACATTCATCGGCGTCGTCTTCGATAAGATAATCTTGGTCGTCAATGCGATAGTAGATTGCTTCGTCTTTGAAGTGGTAGACGTCGTCGTCAGTGCTATAGCGGCTGGTGTCATTCGCGTTATGGCAGTTTGCGACGCTGTTGTTCTAACTGCTGGTGTCGTTTTCGGCATATAATTTGTTGTCAATTTAGATACTGTAATTGGTGCGGTTGAGAATATCTTACTTGGGGTCCTCGACAGTGTAGTATTTGGCATCGCTGTTGTTATCTGCGATGTCGTGTGCGTCGTAGTTTGCGTACTTGAAAAAGCTGTAGATCGCGGTTTTGCTACAGGTGTCATTGTGAAAAATGCAGTAATTGGCGACTCAGTACATGCCGTCGTTGAAAGTTTTGTTGGCGTCGTGGTTGTAGCCGTCGATGAGGAAGTATTTCGTATCGTTAAAGTGAATGGTCGTTTTGTTGTAGCGTTTGCCGTCTTGTTGGCTGTTGCAGAGCGTGTCGTATTCGATGAGGCACTTTCAGCTGTAGTAAATGAGCTACGTGCTGCAGTTGATGTAGTAACATGTGTGGATACAGTTAATCTAGTTAGCCTCAGTGTTGTAATTGGTATCTTCGTCGGGAACGTAGCTGAGATTGTTGATGTCGTTGAGGGTTCCGTACGTGACGTATTTGCCGGATTCGCTGGAGTGGATGTTTGTTTCGTTGCCGTGCTTGCCGTCGTTGTCGATAAAACAGTTCGTGTTTTAGTCCCGCTGGTTTTTGGCCTGACTGTCGGTTGTTTGGAAACCGACAGTGTAGGAAGTGACACAGTCTGTGACTTTGCTGGGGTTGTCTGCATTGATGTAACCACAGGTCTAGTTGTTGTTGTCGTCACTAAAAGAACCCAAACGTGAGAAAATGTACCTTATACCATGTGTGTTCAGTAAAGACTCAAATCATTCTCGCATTCACGCAGACAGAGTCTTCGTTATCCGAAAGAAGAAACTTTGTATCTTTAACTATCCATAATAAGCACAATTAAGAATCTGATCAGATTGCTAGACTACTCAGGCTGATCTGAATTTGCGCAAGGGTTCATGTCCGAAGGTACATTTTCTCACGTGTCGGCTCAAACAAAACAAATAAGAATTAATTAAGAAAAATAATAGCAGTTGTAAGCGAAATCAACAGATGTCAAAATGGAGGTGTTCAGATATAAGGTGCATGATAAGAAATTAAGATTCCCTAAAGCTTCTGGTAAATACGGTACTACACATGCACTCGTAGATATATGCACGTCCCTTAGGATAAGAAATAATGCGACAACACACATTGCACGAAATATTAATAAAAAAGTCTAGGAATTGCCTTAATTACAGAACATACCCTACTTATGGTACCAGCAGGACCTCTTTGATTAAGTAAATATCTAGGAGAAAAACAAAAAGTTATCTTCTTCTAATTTAAGCGATCACAGTGTCCGACAGGATCCCACAAACACAACAACAAGACATTAAATGGGGCAAAACAGTAAAAATGGCCTCACAAGACCCCATAATAAAAGACGGATAATACATAAACCGCCGTCTAAGAATGAAGAATAGAAAATAAACTTACAGGGCCCAGTTGTTCAAAGCTAACGACGTCGTTAGCTAACGATTCGTTAAAATTTACATCGAGTGATACGCAAATACGCTGAAATTTTTTGCTGAAAAAATGTGAGTAGCTTTTGCAGTTTTGCAGTGCATAAGCTACTCACATTTTTCAGCAAAAAATATCAGAATATTATATATTGAATCCGCTAAAATAGTTAACAAAATGACCATTAACGAGCTCGTTAAGGTAACGACGCTTTGAACAACTGGGCCCAGGGGATTAAATGATTTTACTGTTATCAACTGCAAAATAACAAAAAAAAAAAACTCATTACTGAAACATGATAAATAAATAAAACATGTTAAAAAAAAGTAAGAGAAAAGTCCAGGGAGTGCCACAATCACAAACCAAAGCCCTTCCCAGACCCCAAGAGGAAGAGTAAAACCGACAAATCTAAACAAGCACAAACCGAACAAACGTACGAAAAGCACTAAGATTAGCTCTCTCTTCCCCAAGCGAGGTAATCGCAATACTAAAAGGACTGAAAAACACAAGAACAAAATGATACTTGGAAAGACATACAACAAATCGCCTCGTAGAATAAACAACAAAGCAACAAGGAGTAAGACTAACACCGGGACCACCGCCTTAGAACGGTCGGTAGAGCAAGGAAACCCTAAAAGCCTTGAAATCAACGAATGTACAAAGGAATGAAGTTCATTGAGTCCCTACATATAAATCTTCCGAAAGTTCTGTGATGCATTTCCAGCTACAAATATCTACTCGAAACTTCCCATCACGAAAACACGCCTATATAATTTTGACCCCTTCAACTCCACTTTTATATAGTAAAACTGGGGTTTACAGGGGTATACATGATTTTTTCTTATTTCTGCTCAAAACATAGATTGTGGGTACTCGTTAGAACCGCCTCGCAGAGTACCCTAAATCTATGTTTCGAGCAGAAATATGAAAAATATCAGAGTTTTTTATCTGAAAATTTTTAGTTTTTGGAGGTGAATTTTTCTATATATTTGAATAGGTATGTTTTCGTAATGATTATTGCCCCGGTTAGATAATACTTATTATTGTTTGGCATATACAGAATAAAAACCAGAAATGTCTGGTCAAAATGAAATAGAGTCCTTTACCTGCACTCGAGCTTTCATTGTTCTACGAAGAAGACTTGTGTTTAAGAATGTTAACTTTAATTCTTAATTACCGATATCTTTTGGGGAAGGATCGCCTGGACATGTCACCAGTTTATCCTGTCCGTCGATGAATATGTATCCAACCTAAAAATTAAAACAAGAATGTTCTTTCGAGCAATTGGTGGAACAATATATGCTTGTAAACTTTTTTTCAACCATCTTTGTACAAATAAATCATTCCAATAAAGATGTTATATCCATACATTTTAAAAGTATGTACCTAAACTAATGTTTTCATTTAAAATAGGTTCTATAACAATTTCCGTATTTAGTATGTACTTCTTAAATCTGTTTCAGTCCAGGACAAATCCAGAACTGGACCAGTGTTAGACTAAACACGTCACGTGTAAAGCCAAATTTCTGAAAAAAAGTGTCTTTTTTATATCATAGCCATACAATTTTCAGATATCATCATTTTTATAGTGAAATGCGTTATAAATGAACCCAGCTTATAACTGTAAACTCGGTACTTCGCTCCTATAAAACTACAGTTTTATACGTTAATCCTGATATTGCTAAATATTGCTTTCTACAACTGTGGGTCGACCATGATACTAAATGAGGGTTCCTTCCTCATTCTGTTTCTGATGGTTCCACTTGACTAGCAAGGTCTGTGGTCGGGCCCATCGTGGTCCTGTTTGAGCTCCTTTGCTTCATCACAATGAATTTGATTATATGTATTTCACTGTGATGTTTCACAGGCCATCACGAAAACATGCCTATATAATACTGACCCACACAAACCCCACTTTTGTATAGTAAAACTGGGGTTTACAGGAGTATACATTATTTTTTCTTATTTCTGATCAAACAACATAGATTGTGGGTACTCGTTAGAACCACCTCGGCGAGGCGGTTCTAACGAGTACTCACAATCTATGTTTTAAGCAGAAGTATGAAAAATATCAGAGTTTTTTATCTGAAAATTCTAAGTTTTTGGAGGTGAAATTTTCTATGTATTTGAATAGGCGTGTTTTCGTAATGCGAGATAATGTGATGTTTTACAATGAGGTGGAGGACTACTATTCGGACCGAACACATATGTGTAATTTGGAGCTGCATCAGAATTCAGAGTGAAGTTTCGCGCCAGTACAACTAGGTTAAGCCCCCGGTACTTTTTCTACTGACCGTTGCAAGGTAGTTCCTCTGAAGCAGTTCTTCTTGGTTTTTGTGTCTTGGTTTCAAACGAGTTCTGCTCATGTATACGCTAGGGGGGCGTAAGCAGTACTGCAAACCGTTCCAAGGCGGTTCTTCTGTCATGGTTTATTTTTGTTATAGTTCTTGTTTGAATGTGTGTGTCGCTTACATCTTTTTGTTTTGGTTAGCCATTTGGCCACTTTGTGGGAAAGTAACTGTCAGTTTGGCTTTCTGCTAGTGATGTTTCCGTTAGGGTCCAGTTATTTCGTGTTTGTGTTTCTTTCCCTTTGATGTCTCTGATGGGAGGTGTGGGATAATTGTATCGATTCCTGATCATTGCCTTCCTTTCTATTTTTCATTACTGCTTATGAAGTGTCTCAATAAAGCCGAGACTTTCATTTTCTTATCTGTAGTGTGTTCTTTGTTTCCAAAGGCAATCTTTTGGTCGTTTATTCATGTGTAGCGTTTGTTTTATCATTATTTGTTCCTCATTTCCCCTTCGTATCATATCTCGTGAAAGCTTTACTTTTTGATTGAGACATTTCCGAGGTATCTTTACTTTCAATTTTCACTTTGTTGTGTCTCACCCTATCAGTAAGTAGACAAAAATTAACATTATGTAAAACACGTTATGGTCAAGAATTAGTGATAGAAAAAACAAAACAAAACAAAACAAAAAAAAAAAAAAAAAAAAAAAAAAACAGCATCAATATTTGGTACTTATCATGACCAAAAAGTAACTTGGTATTGAATCTTAATGCTTTGCAAAATATTGGGAGTGTATAAAGCATTTAACTTGACAGTCCTTTCCCAAAAAAGGTGGTAACACTATTACCCAAACTTAAAAAGCAGCACGAAATAATCTGATTAAACAACAATGATATCTTCCGAAAAAGTAAATTTCGTCAGTACCGCAACTGCCCACTTTCTTCGACAGTACCAAGATCGTGTAAAATAGTTAAGTACAAATATATGAAACACATAGAAGTGCTTTGTTGTATATTACCACACACACACACACACACACACACACACACACACACACACACACAGAGAGTATCGCAGTATGTGTTACATTCATTACTTATGGCTGAGGTATTAAGTGCTGCCGCTGGTCATACCTTGAGTCTAAGGGAAACAGATACACTCACAGTTTGTTCGTACGTTTGTTCGGTTTGTGCTTGTTTAGATTGTCGGTTTCCTCTTCCTCTTGGGGTCTGGGAAGGGCTGCGGTTTGTAATTGTGACACTCCCTGGACTTTTCTCTTACCTTTGTTTGTCAAATCGTTTTACCTCCCTTCTAAAAAGGAGTCTACTGTAAAAGGACATAATCTGCTTTCCTTTGAATGCAAAATGAAATCACACATGTTGTCTTCCTGTACAAAATGGCAAACATCTAACATGTATATTTTTTCTTTTTGAATCGCATATCTTCCCTTGCAAAAGCACTTTTTAATTCTAGTGATACAAGCAATATAAACGCGGATGTTCAAACGGGAATTCTACATTAACACCTAACTATCTTAACGTTGGGGCCATGATTATACCTTAGTGGAATAACTGACCTGTCCTTCATATTGTATTGAACAAACATTCCGAACGAGGCAGTTTTGGTAAACTGGCTTACAGTCGAATTCATACAAATATCCTATTACTGAAGAATCTGAATCGGTATGGGAGTAGATTTGCTGCTCCACGTTATAGCTACACAGGCACGAATAATCAGCAGTGGTGAATGAGAACACCGACATCAAAGTTATGGTATAAGTGGTTATCATTTTCTGAAGAGATAAAAACAGGATATTGAGTTAATTTAAACGGAGTTGTCTCCACGATGCACCCAACCATAGACAGCGATAATTAGGCGCAGCCCTCTAAGAAAGATTGAGGAAGGAGCCAAAAGTCTTTGGCCCGACTTGCGTCGTGTAGGTAAAGAGGAGTGCAACGCTATCAGATAAAACTGGGCTATCAACCGTGAAAGCAGTTTGCATCAGATCAAATAGTAACGAGTGGTATTGTTTTCATATTTTCAAAAACTTTTTAAAATTAATAAACTAAGCCGCCATAAAAATCTGCCCGAAAGACCTTCATCCAGACGTGTTTTCAAAACTACATCATACTTAGAAATTGATTCATAATGAGGGCGTAAAAATTGTAACCATGTTTTGTGTGTTTTAAGATACCTGTATTTCTGTTAAAAAAAGAAGGACGACAATGGATCCGGTTCTATTCCGCAACTCCCTTTTGCACACCAGACTGTAAAATGAGCCGCAACGGCAGATAACGTAACACCGCTTATGTGCATCCAGGGAAGATTAAGATCAGCCTACAAATTTGCACAGTCTGATTAGAACTTGTCTTCGCACATAAAAGCTTTACAAACTGCGTTTTCGCTTGGTTTGAATGATAATACATATCATCAGGATAATATTTCTTAATTACGAAATTTTGTATGGTTTCCCTGTTGGATTTCAGAAAACGACAAATCAGGTCTGATGATTTTCGAATAATGACATTCTCGTATTGATATGATTCGTTTTGAACATTCTTAAACATTTAGGATGACATTCTACCTTACCTGTACGAGATAAATTTCATGCAGTTGTTTTTTTGTTTGTTTTTGTTTTTGTTGTTTTTTAAATTTTTTTTCCAACAAATTTAATTCGGGCATAATTTATGCAAAAATATATTTCATATTAATACATGTTTAATTTTACACCATGGCATCTGAAAATAAGTTTATATCGCTTTGCCAGCTCGAAAGCAAGCGGCTGATTAACGGCTAGTCCAATTTATCCAGCTCGTCCAGAAGAGCACGTTTAAAAACAAGAAGATCTCTGAGCCTTTGAATATGCTCCGTATACAGAAATCCATTGGGGCCGCGTCTGGACATTTGGATATGCATTCCTCTGGGCGTATATAATTCGTATTTCGACGATCTAGAAAGTTAAGGGTGTTTTTGGCTGTATGGGAAGAAGCACTATCCTGGTGGAAGGCCATGTCCCGTGAAATAGCCGCGGCATATCTTTATTGAAAAAAGGTGCCAGAACACGCTAAACATAAAAAATAAATCCACATTGACATCTTTATCTATTACACGACGTTTAGTCTTGCCACGGGGGTGGGGGGAGGGGGGCATGTCCTTGCCCAAAAACGGTAAGAGAAAAGTCCAGGGAGTGCCACAATCACAAACCGCAGCCCTTCCCAGACATCAAGAGGAAGAGGAAACCGACAAATCCAACAAGCACAAATCGATTAAACATACAAAAAGCACTAAGATTAGCTCTCTCTTCCCCATGCGAGGTAATCGCAATGCTAAAAGGACTGAAAAACACAAGAACAAAATGGCACAAGGTAAGACATACAACAAATCGCCTCGCAGAATAAACCACAAAGCACCAAAGAGTAAGTCATATACCCTGTAACAAAAGTGTCACGTTTGCCATAATTAATTTTGTTGCGATCGATATGTGGGTAACAGCCATATCTTCTTCCATAACTGCCATCAAGATAAAACAATGGCATGTCAGACGTCATGATGTGTTTTTCATTTTTCACCTTTCAACTTCCGGTACAGTTTGAGTAAACGCTCACGAGGTTTTGTGGCTTGCAACATACTCAGTTTGTGCACTTTACACAATTTTATCAGGCATACTTTTAAAAAAATCCAAATTATTCTACATATTGTTGTTGAGACCCCAAGGCTTTAAGCCATCTCACGTTGAATCGGCGGGTCATTTTAGCAATCACTGTGGCCACTATTCTAATAACATGCATGGAAGCATTTTTTGTGTTTTGACCTTTGTTTTTTTTCTGATTTCAGGGAACCTTCGGGAAGGATTTTTATTCATACCTATCTTAATGATACATAATGTTTCTACAGATAACATATGACTGAAATCTAGAAGCTCCCTCTGGATCGCATAAAATGGAATATTTCGTTCTATTAGGCATTAGTTTCAACACTAATTTGAAGTTTATGAACATGTACATTACTATACAAGTACATATAGAGAAGAATATAATATAAGTAAAGTTGTAGGCCGTTTCATTTTCTTTAAACAAAAAGAAAACATGAAATGTCTCGTATTTACCTGTATCTGTTTCTTTGTTACATGAATTAAACACGGAAGTTGATAAATTCTATAATAGTGGTCATGCATTTTATGTGGAGGTTCTTCGTATTCGAGGCTATGCTCAGCATGCTCTTCTGCACTTGATTGACTAAGAAATTATCCACATAATAATACATTTAATTAAAATGCCATCTATAAACAAGGGTGAATTGATTAACCTAGTATTTTAGAGTCAAATATTTTGTTTCTTCTATCCCTGCTTATATTTTGAATACTGAAACGAATCAAACATATTTATTTTTTTTTACAATAAAAATCTAAAAAATTACCTATGGAAACAAACAACACCCTAAAGAACGAAAATTAGAAAGTCTTCTAGCTCATCAACTAACTGTAATAGGCAACGAATACATGTAACAGTAAGCCTGAACTCGATACAAAATAATAATGATATGCACAGATCAAACGAATTACAACATCTGAGGCTAAATAAACCGTCACCTTTACAGACAGCGATACAAATAATTTGTTTTCAAGTGCAATATGGAGAGACTTAGACCTGCTAAGAAAGTATTCCCGTCAATTTCCCTGACCGGCGATCGAATCAGAACCCCTTGGACCTCAGATCTAGCATCTTCATCACATGCCAAAATGTCAGAACAAGCTAGACTTGTCAAACAGGCACGCTGTGATCTTGCAAATATATTATCATTTGTACTTCACTTTGCCGCATTTCTACACATTCATTGAGTTTCTAATGCTTAACCGGGTTCTCCATTGCTTCTTCATAGAAAAATGAGATAAGGTTATGCGCCATTATGAAACGCAAACTGGCGTTTTTTCTTTTCTATAGAAGCAAATAATGACCTCTGATATATAAAATGATGCTCCATTCGGCCAAATAAGCTTGAAATCCAGTATTTTAATGGCCTTGTCCAGAAAAACCTTTTTTTACCATGACTTTCTGCATCTGATGATTTCACGACAACTTACAAATCATAGGTAGATCATCTGTTATTGTAGTAAATCGCTGGTGTTTACTAAGGGAACAAACGGTGTGTTTTTCTCCTTTGATCATCGAATTCTTAACCAGACAATCTAATGCTTAACCAGCAAATATATGCAGACCAGCACTTCTTCGCAGAAAAAAAAAAAATCCAAAACCTGTTAAATTTCACTTCAAACAATTGCAGGGCCGTTGAATTGGTGTGAAAACACAAACAAAGTCATTATGCACTATGATTCTGGAGACTGAAGATGTTTGCATTAAAAACTATGTTAATTCCGAATCAAAAGTGCACTGCTTATCAGGCTGGCTAAAAATGGTTCCGTAGAACAAGCTTCGTGTGTTCCTGGAGACGTGGAGATGAAATCAGACCCGCTTTATAGCTGCAAGTTTTGTTATTATTTATATAGATCTTATGCGTAACCAGCCATTTTCGACCCTTCCCGTGGCGATTTTTCGACAATGCTGCATTAACAGCCAAAATATCTATAACACAAATAACCACATGTGTCTATCGTGTGTGCATGATGATATGTTGAACTTCTAGCCAAGCGCCAAAAAAGGACAAAAAACACCATGAATTACCACGTGTTTTCTATACATTTCGGTACACCTTCAGCACGCGAAAAATAATTCAGCCAACATGCGTGAAGTGGGTGGTCTGTGATTTACTCCACAGAAGCCAATATCAATGGGCAGTTGAATGTAATTCTCCATTTTTTAGATAATTTCCTCAAAACGTTTATATCGCTCATTAAACACAGAAAATGCAAAGTTTGTTTACCTTTTTGAGTAATCTTGTCCGTAACCGGATGTCGATCTAATTGTTTCACGTTCTAAACCGGTGATTACGCATTCATTTTATTGGTATGCGTGTAAATGGATTGTTAGCTTGCGCATGCCTATATGAAGATGTAAGATTATAGAAAGGCTTCCGGGTGAAATATCCAATAGCTATCTCCTCCATCTGAATACGCATATTACGATAAACAACATACTGTATTGCTCATTTCCTTTGCTGTTCGCATGAAGAGACGGTGCATCTATGGCTGTCCAAACTGCATCCAGTGACGACTCTGATCTTACTGCACGAAAGCTCAGGCTGATCTAAATCCTCGCTAGGCGCACATGTGCGAAGTACGTTTTTCAACGATGCGGTCCTCATGGTATGAAATACCAAACTATCCACCTGTTCACCTATAAACTGGTTTAACTGAATGCAAATACTCACCAGGATACTTTTCTGGAATAAAGTTAAACTACTTTCCAGCTTCCTGGTAGTACTTTTTAAGTAAAAAAAAAATAAAACTAAAATAATAAAACGTTGATTTAGCAGTAAATACAACTAGATTAGTTTAAAGGATAATTTGCTGATTAGATAAAATAACTGGTATTAAAATCAACAATAAAGATACCCCCTGTTTTATCAGTTATCTGGTTTGGATGATGTAATTCATATGCATTAGTCAAATGTTCGTTATTCTAGTATGGAGAGGGGACGTGAAACAAGTATATTATTCGAATTAAACATATTTCATTCGTATAACTGATTTATACAAATACAAACCTGGTAATAATACTATACCCTAACAGGAGCAGAATACAAATGGGATCCAGAAGAAAGTATTCGACGTGTAAATTTGTATACCATCTTTACTCATTTCTAACTGATTTGGAAATGGAATTTTATGGCTGAGATATTATGACATTAACTCTTTCTGTCTTAATTTAATTTGAATAAACCAAGTTTTATACGTTTCATTAGCACGAATTAACGTAAACCTAGTGCGACTTACTGTTGTGGTTGAACGTTTCACGGGGAATAAAATAGTTAGTACAACAAGACAACATAGAACAAACACGAGAAGCTTCAGCAGGTTAAAAGCTGTGGCCTTGAAATGGGCTACAGTAAACCAGTTGACAGATGTTATATTATTTTGGCAATACGACTTAGGTGAAAATCCTAATGGTCTGGTTAGAACGCAATCTAAAAAGGGACCACTTGGTTTTTCGGTGTGTGGTTCTCCAAATGCGCAAGCACAGTCACCTACTTGAACTACAAACGTGTATTGTACGTGAAGGTTCCTCCTTGCCCCGAGGTTATAAAACTTTTTTCATGCTCAACTCAGCTGAGCGTGAAATTTGTTTTGTTTATAAATCTTAAAATATTGACAGAATTTTGAAACGTCTTTCATGTTCAACTCAAATGAGCAAGTTCAGCTAAGTTGAGCATGAAAAAAGTTTTATTTTATTTTATTTTATTTTTATTTTTTTATTTATTTATTTATTTATTATTATTATTTTATTTATTTATTTATATATATATATATATATATATATATATATATATATATATATATATATATATATATATATATATATATATATATATATTGTATTTTTTATTTTTATGACCAAGTGAAATTTCATATTCAGTTGAGTTGAGCATGAAAAGTTTAATAACCTCGGGGCCAGGTCTCCACTACACGTATGCGACCAGCAAATGCTCTGGCTCTGTCTTTGCTGGTCGCCTTTGTAATAAGCACCTTTTTTCATGTGCTGGCTAATTTAATCCTTAAAAACAGAAAAATGGTGGGAATCGCGTGTTTACGTATACCTCCGTACCCAGCTAGCATTCTACGTAAATCTACATCGGGCCGTCATCGGCCCGTCAGCTACCCTGACGGGCCGATGACGGCCCGATATAGATTTACGTAGAATGCTGACTGGGTATATTCCGCTTTTCACTTTTTTTTAATCTCTCATTGAATCACGTGCCGAAGTCAATCAGTACTCAGTTATATATATAACATATTGGTCCCGTTTTCAACCTTGTTTTTATCTTCCGCTTGATGACACCATAAATGCGAATGTTTTGATAACGAAACAACCTAACATGCATCGCGTCATCACGAAAACATGCCTATATAATGATGACCCCCTTAAACCCCATTTTTATATAGTAAAACTGGGGTTTACAGGGGTATACATTATTTTACTTATTTCTGCCAAACAAAAATGTGGGTACTCGTTAGAACCGCCTCGCCTAATGGTCACCAGCACGTTGTGACAGGCATTCGCCTTCTCTCTGTATATATGACAACCTTTCCACAATTATAGCCATTCTTGGGAAATTTGGGAAGGCGCACAAATGGTGGTTATAGAGAGATTATTGTCCTATGGAGTTTAACCATATATAGCAATATATAGCATCACGAAAATATACCTATATAATGTTGACCCCCTTAAACCTCACTTTTATATCGTAAAACTAGGGTTTACAGGGTTATACATTATTTTTATTATTTCTGCTCAAATAAGGTTCTAACGATTATCCACAGTCTATGTTTTGAGCATAAATATGAAAAATATCAGATTTTTCATCTGAAAACTTTCATATTTTGGTGGTGAACTTTTCAATATATTTGAATAGGTATGTAATGGCGCTTTGGGAAATCAGAAAAGCGGCTGTTAAAGAGCGACACCGTCCGTTTTAATAGCTGACTGTTCGTAATAGGTTACATATTTTACCATTCGATCATACAAAGACTGGGACATATGAGAATACCAAGCTACATAATCAGTTGAAAATCTCCGGACTATTACTATTGTTAACCCTTGTCCTGCTGAATAAATTGAGACGCCACGCCCACTTCTAATTTTTAGCCAATCAGATTACTTGATCCAGATTTTTGCTACAAATTCACATACTTAATGGCAAACAGTGAAGATCCAGATCAGTTGGCTTTCAAGCCAACTGATCTGGATCTGCACTGTTTGCAAATGTAGGGTATATCCGGGTTCAGCAGGACAAGGGTTAAATGCTTTAGCGAGTTATATTACAGAAATCGCCATCACGAAAACACGCCTTTATAGTTTTGACCCTCTTAAACCCCACTTTTATTTAGTAAAACTGGGGTTTGCAGGGGTATACATTATTTTTTTTTTTATTTTTATGTCTGCTCAAAAACATAGAATGTGGATACTCGTTAGAACCGCCTCGGCGAGGAGGTTTTAACAAGTACCCACAATCTATGTTTTGAGCAGAAATATGGAAACTACTAGAATTTTTCAACTGACAATTTTCATTTTTTGGTAGTAAAATTCTCAATATATTTGAATAGGCGTGTTCTTCTAATGGCATACAAATTATGCTGTGATTTTAACTTTGCCTAGCCCTGCATCATAAGTTTGCTAACACGAATATTAATGCAGGAGCCGATCTGTTCGCTCATAAGTAAAGTGAAATAAACCACGCAGATATTTCGGTAATGTATTTTGCTTTTGTTTTAAAATGAATGTATAAATACAGACAATATTCTTTATACCGACACTCGATACAACGACTAAATTATTGTTATGGTGATAATGAGACCGGCAAGAATTCTTCGCTCAAAAGGTGAGAGATAAGCAGAAATTATGCAGAAACATGGTAGACAATACTTCAGGAAACATGTTTTTTTTTTGTGTTTTTTTTTTGTTTTTGTTTTTTATTTTTATATTTGTTAGAATTGCATCACTGAGGCGTTTTTCTAACTCATATCCAAGACATATGTTCTATGAGGAAATTAAGATAAATCTTTTGTTTTTTATACCCCGCCACACGATAGTGGCGGGGTATAATGGTTTCAGGTTGGACGTCCTAGTGTCTGTCCGTCCGTCCGTCAGTCGTACATCCGTCCGTCCGTTTTTCATTTCCAGATGATAACTTGAGTAAACATCAATGGACTTTAACGAAACTTGGTAAGTGCATTGATATTGTGGAGAGCTGGTTTAGGATTGGTAATGGGCAAATTGGTCATTTTTTACGGAGTTATCTGCCCGCGACACGACAAATGGCAGGGTATTATAGTTTGAGGTTTTTATTTACATAATATTCTGTTCATTAGATTTTAACAACAGCAAATGCATTTTCAAAGTAACACATTTGGAAACAAATGCTGTCGGTGTAACGGGTGTGGGGGTTCACATCACGAAAACATGCCTATATAATTTCGACCCCCCTCAAATCCCACTTTTATAAGTTAAAACTGGGGTTTACAGGGGTAGACATTATTTTAGTGCTTATTTCTGCTCAAAAACATAGATTGTGGGTTCTCGTTAGAGAACCGCATCGCTGAGGCGGTTCTAACGATTACCACAATATATGTTTTAAACAGAAATATAAAACTATCAGAGTTTTTTATCTGAACAATTTCAGATTTTGGACGTGAAATTTTTCTGTATATTTGAATAGGCGTATTTTCGTAATGGGGTGAAACAAAAGAAAACACAATACCAAAGTGACTGCCTGTTTTGGTTTTAACATTATACATCTGTTACAAACACGGGAAGAAATCATGACATTAGACCAGGAAAAAAAGTCTGTATAATTTGGATTCAGACGAAAGTCTTACGAATTACAGTCGACTCTGGTTATATCGAAGCGCAAGGACTTTCTGATATGCTTCAAGATATCCATACCTCTACATGTCAGTTATGCAGAATTTAGGAGAAAAAAAAAATAGAACGAACAACCACATTTCACCAATGAATATTTAATTTGACTCCTGAAATTAAAGAATGAAAATATTGTGTAAAAGAGGAAAAATTGCTCCTGAGGAGCAATTTCTCCTCTTTTCCACAATAATTTGTTACCTGTTGAAAGATTTTCATGTTTAAACAGGGGCCGGATTTTCACATCGAGATAAACGGTTATTCGAGATAAGCGAGGTCGAGATAACGAGAGTTGACTGTGTGTACATTTGAATCCTAACTGCCTTGTCAGGAAAACGGTATGTCGACAGATAAAAGAATGCCAACAGAAAAAGATGATTACCGACTTCACGCAGAATCGTTAGCGCATTTGGCTTGGCCATCAGAGCTCTACACAGCATGTCCGTATCTGTGTTTTGCTGTTTACAAATGTTTATCATAACGTGTGTGTGAACACAGAAGTCACGCAAACATGTGAACCGCAAAAACTGCAGTCCAGACCGAAGTGCTTCTTAAATATTTTGGAACAGTGAGGAAGTTTTGCTTTTGCTAGCAAAACGGTCTCCGGACGTTTGCCCCCAGGACATTTGCCCCCCTCCCCCTCCCAACACCCCTACCCCCCACCAAATGAAAAAGTATAAAGTATAAATGGACTTTTGCCTCCCCCTACTCCCCCACCATGAAAAAAGTATAAATGGACATTTGCCCCCCCCCCCCACCCGCTCCCGCCCCCGCCCCCACCCGTTGAAAATTCTACCCGGAGATTCCCCCACGCCCGAGCTTATTTTTAGTATGGACGTTTGCCCCCTAGTGCTTATTTTGCAGGTGGACATTTGCCCCCACTGCTTATTTTTGCTATGGACGTTTACCTCCCCATCCGCTGCCTGATACAACCAGTATTCAATTTATTAATTAGCTAATCCATGTGCTTGTTAAAGTAACTAATTACATACAGTTAATCAGTTAAAGCTATTTATTAATTAGCTAATCCATTTTAAACAATTTTTGAGTTCTTATGTATTACTTACTTCAAAAATTATTTGCTTGTTAAAGTAACTAATTACATGCAGTTAATCAGTTAAAGCTATTTATTAATTAGCTAATCCATGTTAAGCAATTAACATGGACTAGCTAGATGGAGTTTTTCATTGCTCAATATTTTGTTCTTCTGATGATAATAAACCAATAAATAGATTTTTTTTCTCCTTTGTATTAGCCCTGGGTTTTTCTAGGGTGGGCGGGTCGGTGCGGGCCAAGTATCCCTTTCTGAAATAAGCAGTTGGGGTGCAGACGTCCATTTGCACTGTGGGGGTGGGGGGGGGGAGGGGCAAACGTCCGCACCAAAAATAAGCTCTGGGAGCAAATGTCCAGGTTGCAATTTCAACTGGGATGCAAATGTCCATCACTACATTTATCAATGAGGGGAGGGGGGGGGGGAGGGGGTGAGCAAATGTCCTGAGGCGGGGGGCGGTGTCGGGGCATATGTCTTGGATTCTAATGACTACACTCCTATGTGCAAAGCATACTTCGTAGTCAGTACTCTAGAGATAGGTATAGGTTTGGCGCCTATGAAATCAGTTTTAACCCATTTAAGTCTGGTGGATTCTTCTACCGCAACACTTTGGATCGGTCTGTTTCAATAGCTGGGTGTCTGGTTAGTTTTTATTATCACTATGTTTTACAGAAAGTTCTGCAAATAGAGGAGACCGTGATCAGATCGTCTGATCTTGGTCTGTACTGTTTTGTCTATTACGTTTTTTTTTTTTGGGCTCTTAATACCAAAATGGGTTAAGTTGAGAAACAGCTGTTCCTCAGATGGATGACGGCTACTTCCCCAGTCTGTCTGTGGCAAGGCCATTCGTGGTTCAGTGAGTGGCCGTCCAGGCTACATACATGGTCTGGGTATTAGATTTCCTCATATGTGTCAATTCCAACTTTCTGCTTGACTTGGATCGTCTACGCTTGTATTGTAATTTTGTGGATGGCGAGGGAGAGTTGTGGTGGTTAACTCATTAATGCCTATCGCGCCATAAAAGGGACATCGGCAAACAGTGTAGACCCAGATCAGATGCAAAAGAACGCAATGTCTGATTAGGATCTATACTGTTTGTATTATCTTTCTTGATGTATTTCATTTGAGGTAATACATCATCAATAGGAAACATGTTGCACATATATTTCCATTCTAGATCTGTAATTGTTATAAATTTCAAATCTTAAGCTATTTGCCTCCCCAGATTTTTACCCGTAAGGCTGATAACTTTTTATATCTCACTTCAATACTTAAGGTATTTATGGTATTCTAAAGTATTCTAAAGTATCCATTTATTAGATTAAGATGGCGTCCGATCTGGGTCTAGAGTGCTAGTTCAGGACTGTCTGTCCAATACATTGCGATTTTAAGGTATTCAATAGTATCCATTTATTAGATGGTATATGACATCTTACTTGGGTCTACACTGTTAGCTCAGGACATTTTTTTTTTTCTTATGGGGATATTTAAGAAATTTTATAATGGAATAGGTATCATCATTTGGACGTCAACAATTATTAGATATATAAAGAAATGAGAAAGGAGAACGAACCCAAAATTTCAGCAGTACAGGATGTGATCTTCTGCTGGATCATCATGCATTCTGTTCCATTACGAA
This sequence comes from Anodontia alba, assembly GCA_964016985.1. NCBI lineage: Eukaryota > Metazoa > Mollusca > Bivalvia > Lucinida > Lucinidae > Anodontia > Anodontia alba. The sequence continues at coordinate 21,370,977 of OZ024836.1, read as the reverse complement.
AACACGCCTATTCTAATATATGGAAAAATTCATCACCAAAAGCTGAGCGTTTTCAGATAAAAATCCTGACATTTTTCGTATTTCTGCTCAAAACATAGATTGTTGGTACTCGTTAGAACCGCCTCGACGAGGCGGTTCTAACGAGAACCCACAATCTATGTTTTTGAGCAGAAATAAGAAAATTAATGTATACCCCTGTAAACCCCAGTTTTACTATATAAAAGTGGGGTTTAAGACGGTCAAAATTATATAGGTGTGTTTTCATGATGTCAGGGTTTTCAAGCCACCTTACATTTAATAAATGGATACAGTAGAATACCGTATATGCTCTAAGTATTGGACAGACGGTCCTGAACCAACACTATAGACCCAGATCAGACTCCACCTAACATCTTATAAATGAACCCTAAGTATGGACAGACAGTCCTGAGCAAACACTGTAGACCCAGATCAGACGTCACATTACAGCTAATAAATGGACGCTGTAGAAAACCGAATATACCATATTAGACAGAAAGGTCTGGGCTATTAGCTGACCGTGTAGACTCAGATCAGACGACACCGTACATCTTATTAATGGATGCTGTAGAATACAGTATTGGGCATGCAATTTTGAGCTAACACTGTAGACCCAAATCAGATGCCATATTACATCTAATAAATGAATAATTTAGAATACTTTAAATACCGTATGTATTGGACCAGTCCTGAGCTAACAGTGTAGATACAAATCAGATGCCATATTACATCTAATAAATTAATACCTAGGAATATCTTATAATCCCTAAATATTGGAGAGATATGCCTAACACTGTAGACCCAAATGTGATGCCTTATTACATCTAATAAATGGATACTGTAGAATACCTTATATATCACTAAGTATTGGTTTTCTATAGTATCCATTTATTAGATGTAATGTGACGTCTGACTTGGTCTACAGTGATTGCTCAGGACTGTCTGTCCAATACTAAGGGTATATATGGTATTGGACAGTATCTTTTTTACCACATGTAAGGTGGTGTTTGAAATGGGTCTACCTTGTTAGCTCATTACGAAAACAAGCCTATTCAAATATATAGAAAATTTCACCTCCAAAAACTGAAAGTTTTCAGATAAAAAATTCTAATATTTTTTTTTTCATTTCTGTTCAAAGCATAGATTATAGGTACTCGTTAGAACCGCCTCTGCAAGGTTCTAACGAGTACCCACAATCTATGATTATGAGCACAAATAAGAAAAATAATGCTTACCCCTGTAAACACCAGTTTTACTATATAAAAGTTAGGTTTAATGGAGTCAAAATTATATAGGTATGTTTTCGTGATGTCAGAACTGCTGTCCAAATACGAGGATATATATGATATTCTATAGTATCAGTTTATTAGATGTCAGGTGGCGTCTAATCTTGGTTTACAGTGTTTCCGGATTGTCTGTCCAATACTTAGGGCATAATTGGTATTTTAAAATATCCATTTATTAGATGTAAGGTGGCGTCTGATCTGGGTCTTCAGTGCTAGCTCAGGACTGACTGCCAAATACTTTGGGTATTTCAGGTATTCTATAGTACCCATTTATTAAATGTTATATGACAGCTCATTTGGGTCTACATTGTTAGCTCAGGACTAATTAAATACTTTTTATCATAGTTTTTATAATATGTATTCTAAAGTATTAATTTATTAGATGTATGGTGTCGTCTGTACCTGGGTCTACAATGTTAGTTGATAGCCCAGGCCTTTCTGACTAACACTTAGGGCATACTTAGGACAGTAATCATTTATTATATGCAAGGTGGTGCCTGAAATTTGTCTACCTTGTTAGCTCAGAACTGCTGTCCAATACTTTGGATATATATTGTATTCTACAGTATCCATTTATTAAATGAAAGGTGGCGTCTGACCTGTCTGTCCAACACTTGGTGTATATACGGTATTCTTAAGTATTCATTTATTAGATGTAAGGTGGCGTCTGATCTGGGTCTACAGTGTTAGCTCAGGATTGTCTATCAAATATTTAGAGTATATACGGTATTCCACAGTATCCATTTATTAGCTGTAAGGTGGCCTGAAAGTCCTGAACAGACAGCATGATATTCCAGCAGAAGATTACATCCTGTATTTTTAAAATTGTTGGGGTTTTCCTCATTTCTTCATATCTTTAATAATTGTTGACATTTAAATGATGGTACCTATTCTTAAAAATTCTCATAAGAAAAAAAATATGTATAAAACATTTATAAAAATCTGTCATAAATTATGACCAGTATACATGAGACAAAATCCTTATCTGCAGCAGAAGACACTGTTAATTATTATTATTATTATTATTATTATTATTCAGAGAAAACGTCTTCGCACTTCATGTGAAGCAGATGACTTCTTTGAAGTGTCATGACGTAGTTTCTATGAAAAAAAAAAAATAATAGAATGTCATCAGCTACAAATTTTATTTGGTGCTTTAACACACTTGTGCCTAGCGTCCTATAAATATGGCAAACAGTGTAGACCCAGATCAGACGCGGCATCTTATCAGGGTCTACACCGTTTGCATTAAGTACATTCGTTTCTGTATAACAAGGGACTAATAAATTATAAATAAAAAAGAAAAACTTATCAAACACCCCTTTTACTGGAAATGGGCCGTCCAAAGAAGTTTGGTAGAAGAATACACTCTGCATAAATGTGTTGGTTAAACAACATCTGATAAAATGTAAGTAAAGCGCTTTCAATAGTCAATTCAAGGTTTATAGTCAAAAGATTGATGAATTTTTTTTTTGTGTAAGTATGAAACACCAAGTTTAAAAAAAAAATCAGTCAATTGGCTAAATTAACAACATGTGCCAGTAGTTTGGAGAAAATTGAACTCTGCTAAGATATTAAAATGATAAGGATTTACTCGTATGACCCCTTGGCAAACACTGACCAGCTAGCATGTCAATTAAGACTGGAACTCACCAGTCTCTAGTGACCATCCTCTATAGTCATGATATTATTACGGTTTTATTTCAGTGGATTATCAAACAGGATTAAAAGGGGAAAATAGTCACTGTAGACTGGTGCCAGTCTAATGTGACACACTAATATGAGTGGCATACTGGCACTAATTTTGTCGGTATTCTGTATGAATTCTCATGAAACATAAAGTGAGCAATGTAATATGAGCACTTAACCCATTTATGATTAGCGGGCACTCCCACATCTACCCTTTGGATTGGTCCAGTTTCAATAGAAGGACTGTCTGATTTGGGTTTATTAGTATCATGTTTTATAGAAATTCCTTTCCTTAATGCAAACAGTGTAGACCCCGATCAGACGCCGCGTTCTGTGGCGAAAAATAATATATACGTAGTTTTGTTTCGTACATGACGAAACTTTTGAGTCTAGTACCAAACCTGCATTCTTTTCAACTCGTTAGTACGTTAAATAAATCCAATGTTCAGTTAATGTAGGGGTTTGGTTCTGTTTCATTTACAACGATAGTTCAAGGGTGGGGGTTGGGGTGGGTGGGGGGCAGGCGGGCATAATGCGCAAGTACGCACGCTAGCTCGCCAATACACTTTGTCTAGATTATAAAACGCTTACTTTCTACATTTCTGCCTGTCAGTCCGTATAGGGTGGAAACAAATTGCGCTCGCCTTTGATATGCAGTAAAGCAACGCCAACCCGGTTAGTACTTGAATGGGTGAACGCCTTACCTATCGGGTGTCGTAGATTTTTCATGTATTTGTCTTTATCTGCCTGCTGTTTTATTTCTTTCTTGTTTTATTATTATTAGTAGTAGTAGTATTAGTAGTAGTGGTGGTAGTAATAGTAGTAGTAGTAGTATATGTAGTAGTATTTCTCATAATTTTGTCATTCATCGCAATAATTCTGTTTGCGAGTGTTCTGCAGATGCTTTACATATAATATTTAATACAAACATCCCTCTTTATACCGAAACTCGATACAACGACACAATTCCTTATAATGACAAGTTGATTGTCACGGAACCTTTGTTTAAGAGGTAACAATTAGTCAAATGTTTTGCAAGACTATTGTATTTAATACTTTAAAAAAACATATGTTTTGGATATTTGTTAGAATCACCTTATTAAGGCGATTCTAACAAATATTCAAAACACACGTTCTTTGAGGAAATTTGAAAAAAAACAAGACCTATTTTACATATCAGACTGCTCATTAAGGATTCTTTACGACAGCAAATTCATTTTAACGGCAACATATTTCGGTACAAATGCTGTCGTTGTAACGAGGGTTCACTGTATACATATCCTGTAAATGTACATGGGAAGTTGATGTAAGGGATTGCAAAAATGTGGCTAATACATAACAAACTATCTATTGAACAATCAAGAGAACTAACATACCAGAAATGTGACTTACTATCAGCGACAGAATTATCTTACTTGTAGTAGCTCGCGCATTAATACCTGTGTATTCCAATATGTTACGTGGAACCAGACTACTATTGACGTCATACTGATTTGGTAACATGAAAACAAGTCCTACCTGAAAATAATGTCGACGGAGTAGATGTAATTTACAATGTAAGGTAAAAAGACTGCATTGTTCTATTTATTTCAGGCAACAGGAGTTTCTTGGAGGAGAACTATCCCAGAATGTAAAAGATTCTCCATGGAACTATTTGGCTAAGTGGTGTGCTACTAAGAGTCGGCAGGTCATTCCAGTTTGTGACCATAAATACGAGGACTTTTTTGGGATGTCATATGGCGGGTAATGTCATGTGTTATTGAAGTTGTGAAGAGGACATGAAAATGAAGTTTTTTTAAAAGTAAAATGTATTTTAACAAGCAATACTCAATCTATAGGTAATGTATATATAATGTGCTATTCTATTCGGTTTTTACATCTCCCACAGAAAAAAAAGACCGTTCGGTCATTTTATATAGTCTTAATCTAGAAGGCCCCTTTGGCAGTCACCTGTGTGACACTCGCTCTTTTGATCACGTGTCAGTGTCTTTGAACGTAAAACCCCTAAAACAAGACAGAGCTAAGCGGGGATAGGGAGACGGGATTGTCTTATCTATAGGTTAAGTATTGCTTGTTAAAATACGTTTTACTTTTAAAAACTTATTTTTAACTGCACAATACATTATCCTATAGATAATGTGCTGGAAGTTGCAGAATGTGGTGGAAAGGAGCTCACAATTCTAACGTTAAATAAACAAATCCCTCATTTCTAAACTAAGGCTCAGGAAACTCCTGGAATAAGGTCATTCTTGACATAAATCCAAAGAATGAGCCCATTCCGACATATATATATATACGATATTAATTACCTTAATACTGTAAGTTTTTGTGGATGTCAGTCATCTTTAGGCAACAAAGGCACTGTTTTCCTGACCCCCACCACTTTTTTGGCCACAACAATTGGGCCCACATTATGAAGATTTTCCATTTGCTGAGACATATTCCTTAGATAGAACTTAGCAAAGGTAGGAGATTGATTCCAGACTGCTGCCTTTAGAATCTCATTGAGCGGAACCTTATCGAAAAAGGCCCAAGAAGGAGAAAGAGCCCTAATTTCATTGGCTTTAATCTTTAAGAAGGGAAATCTTTACGAGTGAGTTTTCTATAGGCAAGTTTAATAGTACAAGATGTCCATCTCGAGACAGATGATTTAGAAATATCTTGTCCGCTTTCAATTGGTAGAAATAGTCTAGTTCTATTTTGGCGATAAGGCCTACTTATCTTAAGATAGAATCTTAAGGCTCTTCTCGGGCATAAAAGTCTATCCGAGTGTTCCCTTTTGCATATACTGACTATATTAGGGATAAGTATAGGATCTTAGCAAATGGACGGACTCTGATTCTTTGCCAGAAACCCAGTTTGAACTGTCAAAGATGCTGATTTATCTGATTGATTGATTCTTGAATGATTTTAATCCATTGCCAAGGCATCGCTACATCTTTTGGCAGTGGCAAGAGCTTACTGAAAAGCTGTGTTTAACATTACATGAAGCTTAGAAGCCTTATGTAAAGGTTCATATGGGGCTTTCTGGAGACAGACTAAGACCCAAGATAAATCCCATTTAGGAGTACGAGGTCTTTGTACAGGGCGTTGTAATTCAAAAGGTCTTATTAATTCTGATAAGACAGGATTAGACCCGATTCTATTACCAGTCTTAAATTTGAGAGTATTAGATATCATAGATCTATAGCCCTTATTAGTACAAATTGGATACTTTTTCTCAGAGAAAAGGTAAATTAGGAAGTCGGCTATAACAGTAAGAGGGGCCGAAACCGGATTAACCTTCCTTCCATGACACCAATGGGTATATACGATCCATTTCGCGTCATAGACCTTCTGAGTTGATGTATGTCTAGATTTGGAGACAAAATCTGCAACGTTTTGCGAAAATTTCCTATCACTAATTACCTGTTTGATAACTCCAAAGCGTAAAGGTTGAGTACTGGGAGATTTTGATGTTGAAACGTTCCTTTTGCTTGAGTCAGTAGTTTTGGAAATAGCGGAAGATGAACTGAAGCTGAAACTAGTAGTTGTAGTACCTCTGAGAACCATATTCGTTGTGGGCTATAAGAGCTATTCTGCACAGAAGGAATCAATATACTTGGAAGAAATGCAGATGCATGAAGATGGTTCCAGTTCATGGAGAATGCGTCTATCGCAAAGGCGTGATTGTCCAGAACTGAGGAAACATAAAGTGGAAGTTTTTGATTGAAACGTGTCGCAAACAGATCCAGACTGGGATAGTTGAACATTTGGAAAATTGAATTCGCTATCGATTGATCCAATGCCCATTCGGTTTTGATAATTGTGTCCATTTTTGATAATCGGTCTGCCAAAACATTGAATTTGCCTGGGACATGACGAATCCTGACGACTATATGATGTTTTAGGCACCACTGGAGGATGTTAGGAAAATGTGTATTTCCTTGCTTGTTAGTATATGAGACAAATGCTGTGTTGTCGGTAGAAGTCATGACACAAGAATGGCGAATATATTTTAAGGCTCTTATCAGAGCGAAACGAATGGCCATTATTTCCAACATGTTGATATGGAGCTGTGATTGGTCTTCCGACCAGCAGCCATGAACGGATAGACTCATCGGTTCCAGATGAACTCCCCATCCGAAATGACGGGCATCTGTATAAAGGAATACATTGGAGTCTGGAGGGTGAATGGGAATTCCTTGAACGAAGCGATTGGTGTCCATCCACAATTTCAAATGGAATTTGATCATACTGTTGATCGTAACCTGATGATCTAAGGGAAGAATATGGGGTTCCCAGACTGATAATAGGCACATTTGCAGAGGTCGTAAATGCAGTCGGCCTAGTAGAATTAACAAGACTTTATGCGAACCGAATTTTTATGTATTTCTGTATTAAGAGTAGCATCGGGACCCAGGGTGAAGTTAGCTAGCTGTAAAAGTGCTTTAAACGCCCCCGCCCCCCCCCGGGGGGGGGGGTTTGCTCTACCGACTGTTCTAAGGCGCTGGTCCCGGTGTTAGTCTTACTCTTTGTTGCTTTGTGGTTTATTCTACGAGGCGATTTGTTGTATGTCTTTCCGTGTGTCATTTTGTTCTTGTGTGTTTCAGTCCTATTAGTATTTCGATTACCTCGCTTGGGGAAGAGAGAGCTAATCTTAGTGCTTTTCTTACGTTTGTTCGGTTTGTGCTTGTTTAGATTTGTCGGTTTCCTCTTCCTCTTGGGGTCTGGGAAGGGCTGCGGTTTGTGATTGTAGCACTCCCTGGACTTTTCTCTTACCTTTTTTAAGTCCGCTGCTGCACCAAAAGAAAAAGGAAAGTTCATGCCGAAACTTGAGTATGTGAAAGAATTGTTTTGATAGTCAGAGTAAGAGTTTCTACTTTGTCTGCTTGTACCCTGGTGTCAAAATCACAAGCCGTAGCCCATCCCGGACACCAAGAGGAACAGGAAGCAGACTAAACCAAACAAGAGTAAATCAAACAAACGTTCAAAAAGCACTAAGATAAGCTCTCTCTTCCCCAAGCGAGGTAATTGCGATGCTCAGAAGACTGAAGCATACAAGAAACATACAAGAACAAAATAATACCAGACAAGACTGGAAACAAATAGCCTCGCAGACTAAACCACAAAGCAACAGAGAGCAAGCCTTTTAACACCGGGATCACCGCCTTAGAACGGTTAATAGAATAAAGCATCGGGGGTTGGGGGTGGGGTTAAAGCACTTTTACGGCCAGTATATAGTACAAATAATCGAAATGAAACACTTTCTTAAAGGGTTTTGTAAATTATGTGAACTAGGAATTGACATTTATTTATTTCTTTATGGCTTTTGGGCAAACGAAATAATAAGCATGTAAAATCATGCATATTTATAAAGTGAAGCTTTGCTGGTGTTGAAAAGTTCAGATTTTAAAGGTCAGTAGTCCAGTTTACATTTTTTAAGATATTTCAAAAGACAACACAGATACTTGGTAGAAAATGTTTAAAATCTGCAGAAAATGTAGAACTCTCTGCAGATTGCCTAAATTATTATTGAATTACTGCATGAGCTATTAAGAAAAGATCTCATTTGATAAGTTCGCCTGAACATTTTTTTTTTATCATGACCAGTTACGAAGACTATACTAAAGGCCGCAGTCGTATGCGATTGCCGGTATATACCGAACCAGGTAATTTGTCTTGAAAAAACAATGCATTTAGCTGTCAACAGCCACCAAGATCGTTTATCACGAAATAAAAATCATTCATTTTATTATATTTCGTGCTAGAAAAATACACAGAATTTCAAATATATTAATAATATAATCAGATGTGACAGCTATTTTATTTAGTAGTGAGGCATTTGCGGTTTATTTGTGTGTTGTCATCTACAAAAACAAATCATTAAGACAGGGTTAAAAAAGCCAATTTGGGTTCGAAAATGTAAATTGAATGTCAGGAAATGCAAACAAATCTAACATTGCCCATAATGACCAGTAGTGGTTGTTGATCTCTGAGTGATGTTGTCAAAGAAATCTGCGAAAAAGGATTCATGTGAATGGGCCGCTAGACTAAACACGATGTATTCGTTACAAGCTGGCAAAAATGCAGTCGGCTGACAGTTGAAACATATGCTAACCATAGTTTCTGTGGCGCAGTATAATCTCAAACCATATCATTAAAGCAGTTTAAGGGGAACTGAAGCATTTTCGTAAAGAGGATTTGCTTTAAAAGGAAGTAGGTTGCTCAAGATTGGGTTTTTTTTTTTTTTTTTTTGTTTTTTGTTTTCAAGTTTGCGAAAAAGTATAAAAGATGTCCAGAAATAGCCACAGTCCCAGATAATAGCCTATCAATGACATCAAGAGAAACATCAAACAAACCCTGACACGCAGTACAAAAGCCATATACCAAAGAAAGTCACCGCAAACACCTCTCTCTTCCCCAGCAAGGTAAACACAATGCTAGAAAGGATCCAATAAATACAAAAACCAGGATACATCTTGATAAACGCCCCACAGAAAGAGCCACGAGGCCACACAAAGAATTACCCAAACCAGAACCACCGCCTTAGAAGCGTCAGTAGTAAAAGCCACCATTGATAAAATCGATTTTATTGGCATCAAATCTTCATTGTAGGTTAAAATATTTGTTCCATGTGTTGCCACTCCCTCACTCAATCAGTAAAGCATCAGAAACAAAAGGAAACAGTACGAATCAAATAAAATCTCTATGATGAAACAAGGATGAGGGCTCGTGCCAATCATCTCAGACACTGGCAGCCAGAGCTAAATACAAAAACTAGATGGATGACGGAGGGCCAAACAAAGTCATATTGAAACTTTTAAGGAGGGATTTCGTCGAATTCTAAACGGAAGTTTTTCTCCATATAGTTTGGTGTGCTTTTCTGACTGTGCCATTTTCTGGGTATATTCACTAATATTTTTGCTTTCCCACCAGAAATAAAACTGCATGGTGTCATTATTTGCCCCCGTCAAAGTTGTACTTTAGTTTTCTGGTTTCCATCTTATTGTGTGCCAATCCCGGAAATATAAATTAATAATGGAAACTGAGCTATGATCCTAGTAGGAAAGTAAAGAGCATGGACGTGTCTGAATCATCTGCTAAACTTCTGAAGCAACGATAACATCATCGTTAAACATTTTTCTAAAATTTATTTCCGTTTTTCTGAGTTACTGTCTAAATATATAACGTTGCTTTGAAACGATTGTTAGCAAAACTGATTTTAGAAACACTTTTATAAGATTGTTGCTTATTATAAATAGATAGTTTACAGCATAGACAATCTACGATAAACAGCAAGCATTGTTATTAACCCAGTTATGGTTGAAAACTTTGCTTTTCTGTTTAATTGCACGACGATGGACTAAATGAAATCACCCAACTCAATATGTTTTACATGATTGGCACATAACCATCTCTGGTTGTGATCGGGCCCATTATATTCTGACTTCAAATCATTATCAGAATATTTTTGAATATATGTGTTAAACTGTCATATTTTACAGCCGTTATGCGCACAGGACATATTTCTTTGTAAATTGGAACGGCACCAGATTTAATGGTGAGGTTTTGCGCGTGTAAATTTGGTTAAGGTACACAATAGTTTTTCTGCTGACCGTTTCAAGACGGTTTCAGAATTATTTTAACGTTTACAAACTCCAATTGTATCGGTATGCAAAGGTCTGCGGGTATGAATATTCACATGTGCATCGGCCTACATATAGAGTTTATTCATTCTCCTATTTTAAATATGGGATTTATAAACCGAGGGAGGTAAAAAAAAAGCCGATAAAGAAACGAGTGCGAAGCACGAGTTTCTTTATCGGCTTTTTTTTACCTCCCGAGGTTTATAAATCCCATATTTAAAATAGGAGAAATGAATAAACTGTAAAATACATGCATTTCGCCGCAACAGAGTAGACCATTTAAGAGGCTTTTGTGGCAAGTCTAGTCTGCCAGTTTGTTTACGCTGTCATTTCTTTTTTGGGTCGGCGTAGTAATACACTGACATTGACAATTCGAAGCAGTTAACACTCAGGCGCCATTTTGAAAATTAAACGAATCGAGAGATTGAAAAGCGATAAAATATTCCCATTTAAATGGATATTTATGTGTTTCTGTGCTCAGATAGGATTAATTTCTATGCTTGTGACCTGTTTCAACGAAAAAAAGCATACGGATTTAAACATTTTCAGCCGGTAAGTAAGGATTTGAGATCATCCCACGGGTCAAAATCTAGGCCGTTCATATGTTACAAAAAATAGTTCCGGTTAAAGAGATTTATTTCTCCGACTAAGGGGAAATATTTCTTCTTGTCTGGTAGAAATCATGGTATTTCTTGGTTATGCATGTAACATATATGCGTATTCTGAAAGGAAAATTAGCTAAACGCCTTTAAGCTCCGTAGGTAAATAAGAGAAGCTAGAATTGCGACCCACACATGCTCAGTCTTATCGCACAATTAATCATTTCACCACTGAATTTTCGAAATGGACCTTTCCATCTTTGCACTTGGACTCATTTGGAGCTACACTGTTTGCAAAGGTACCTATTTTAGTTTACAGAGCTGAAAGCATTACGTTCTAGAGTTCGACGATTTTCTTGCTTCCATCATTCAGCCCATATATTCCAATATGATAGCGCACCACAACACATATAACTACTTAGTTTCTATGTTCTGGTAATCAAAGCTTTACTAATTGTTTGCTTTACAAATCTCAATGTAATAATAATAATAATAATAATAATAATAATAATAATAATTGATAAGCTGAGCATCAATATATTTAGAGTACCGGAAGAATACCTTACCATAAAACGCGTCCTCAAGCAGTATACTGACAGCGTGTGTCTAGATTGGACAGTACTCGTATTGCACATCTAAACGTAATAAGAGTATCTCCATTATGAAGCATAGAATGAATATAAAATAGTTTATCCCATTGCATTGATACATCGAGAGGAATTACCGTTGATGGCAGTACATCTTATATTGTTCCGGTTCTGATCTCGCCACGTTTTATATGAATGGACATCCTGATAAGCTACAGTTTTTAAATACTTCAACTGATTACCGATATTCCAATTTAGATGAAATAGTTTCCCGGTTCTTTGTACAGTACGAAATTGTGCATCCGATCGTGAGCTACCTAAATATTTTAACTTGTCTGTTTATAAGGTATTCATTTACCATCCGTATTAAAAGCGGGTACATGACCAACATTTTATTGGTGGCCTGCTGTTATTTCAGTTTCGGGTTGGTATCCCGCTCAAGTCGGAATTCTTGTGAAGGTTAAACAGTGCTACATTTCTCTTTAGGGATATTCATACACTTGCAGGGCAGCATACTCAAACATTATCATTTTTGCTTTCTTTTTAAAAAGGTTCTTCTTTAAAAAGGTGGAAGCATGGTATTCCCTTTTAGAGTAGAACCCCTTTACAGAAGGAGGTTGGTGTACAGAAAAGCACACAGGAAGTCACATATGCTGGCTCCCATATATATGTCTTAAAGCTTGAAATATACGAGTTTCATCTATCAAATGGGGACGTAATTGAACATAAACATAATTTCATTTGTTCCGTTTATGTATTACACTTGATTTCAAAATTGTTATGATAGCCTCTCTTCACTAGCCAATTATACCTCCTATCAAACTCAAAAGGTCTGGTGCCTTTGCATTAAGTCCTGAAAAGATAGATAAGTAATAGATAAATGGATTCTGGGATTCTGAATGGAATGTACCATGCGAGCAAATGGAAACACTCAGAAAAAAAAAATAAATAAATAAACAGCTAACGTATCAAGCTGTTAGGAGCAGACTAGTTAGTTTCGGCGAAAGAGACTTTATTTATTTTACTACACTGCAGCTAGTATTAGTGCCGTGTGGCGGCGGTAGAACGTTTCCACGTACTTTACCATAATGCAGATTATATTTCGTTTCCTTTGGGACCATTGGGCCCATTATGGTACATTCGAAAATGGAGTTCTTCTCATGTATACGCTAGAGGGCGTAAGCAGTGTTGCAAACTTCATTACTGCTTATGAAGAGTCTCAGTAAAATCGAGACTCCCATTTTCTGATCTGTAGTGTGTTCTTTGTTTCCAAAGGCAATCTTTTTCTACGTTTATTTTATGTTGTCACTTTCTCACGAAAGTCAGGCTAGAATTATGGAAACGTTCAATTGATCGTGTCGATATTTGGATGACTTACTGAATATTGATAACGAATATTTTAACTACTGATTGATACAATTATCCAAAAGAACTGAAGTTAAATAAAAGTAGTACTTCTGACACCAACGCCGCTTTTAGATTTAAATTTATCAATACATATATATGGACATATTCACCAGTAAAATGTACGTCAAACGGGACAACTCAGATTTTGATATTGTAATTTGTTTTCATTTCTATGGTGTATATATTTCTCAGGTAATTCGGTTTGCTAAAGCATCTTGTTAAGTAAAGGACTTTAGTACTCGAGCTTAAAATGTTAACTGTTAATCTTCCTGCGCAAGGGAACGTTATCCTAAGTTACATAAAACATTTTCTAAGTGTTATAGTCGTCATTTTGAATTAATGCCCAAATATAATGTTTGTTTTAAAACACTTCTGCACGGTGGTTTGTACGAACCTGAATTGTATGGCGACTAAATCTATAAATTTAGAAAGATTGTTGGCAAAACTAATTTTTCGGCACGATTAATAAATATGTCACTCACCACAAAAAGATATGTTACAGCTTCGATATTATGCGGCAAACTGCATGCATGGTTGTTGTCAAGGTTGTTGTCCGAATCATGGTTGATAACTTTGCTTCTCATTTTAATTGCACAACGGTGGGTCGGTTCTCAGACTGAATGACTGTTTCAGATGTTCGGCGCCCTATTATCAATATCTGTGGTAGTGCTCATCGTGGTCATCATCACGAAAACACGCCTATATAATTTTGACCCCCATAAACCCCACTTTTATATTGTAAAACTGAGGTTTACAGGGGTATACATTATTTTTCTTATTTTGCTCAAAAACATAGATTGTGGGTACTCGTTAGAACCGCCTTTCCGAGGCGGTTCTAACAAATACCCACAATCTATGTTTTGAGCAGAAATGTGAAAAAAATCAGAAGTTTTTATCTGAAAAATTCCTTTTTTTTATCGGTAAAATTTTCAATATATTTGAATAGGCGTGTTTTCGTAATGTGTTTATGGTATTTTCGTGTGCTATGGCTGCCGATCGCCACTCAGCTTATTGCTTTGTTTCATTTTAGTAGTCCTCAGACTGAATGACTGTTTCAGATGATCGGCGCCTGACTATCAATATCTGTGGTAGGACTCATCGTGGTCATGGTTATAGTATTTTCGTGTGCTATGGCTGCCGATCGCCACTGAGCCTATTGCGTTGTTCCATTACAGTAGTTTTGATTATATGTGTTTCACTGTGATGTTTGATAGATGAAGTAAAGGTCTCCTGCACACACACACACACACACACACACACACACACACACACACACACACATATATATATATATATATATATATATAATGAAACTTACTGAACTCGGGTCAAAATGTGATGTATTCCGTAAATATTGACTTGTGTTCAGGTCGATTAGTGGGTCCTTGAAGGTCGATTGCTGGGTCCTTATATATATAAACGTGAAAACTTACATTGAAGACCCAACATTTATGTACTTTTTTTTATTATTTTTTTTATTTTTTTTTTTTATTATTAATTTGAGCTTCATTAAAAGTTTGAGCTGCATTAAAATCAAGGGTGAGGCTACGCACAAATGAAGCTATTTTCTACTAAAAAGACTTCCTATGTGGCGTTTGCTTTTTTTCTTATTTGTTCCTCATCTCCGTCTTTTGGGTGCCTAGGGAGGGCTCGCTTCGTGATTTTGCAATTTGTTTAATATATTTACTTAGTGTGACAAATACGGTATTTGTTTTATCATTATTTGTTCCTCATCTCTCCTTCTTTTGGTTGCTCGGGAAGACTGTGTATAGTGATTGTAGCATGTCCGAGGTATAATAGAACAGCGCAAAGAGCTCATTGGTGAATTTAAGCCTGAACACAGGGACATCACAAACAGGATCCCTAGAATACATGATGGTGAGACTGGCATCAGACGGAATAGCTGTTCAGTCCTCTGTCTAAATTTCTTTCTTTATTTCTTAAAATAACTTTTTACTCTAAAAGGAAATGATTTGCTCAGGGTGGAAAGTAATTTAAAAGTTCATATGACGATTGCCAATGGTTATTTGGGCCGACAGATATATTATTACTTCTGCTGTATGGCAGGCTTCAAACGTTTCAATTTACTCGTATTTCAGGCTTTTTTTCAGCATATCGTTTAAAATATGTATGTAATGTTTCTTGATTTCTTACCATACTGGCATATGAAATGGTGTTTTCCTCCCGCCCCGATACCGACTATGAGCCCAACACCGCAATTGACATCATCCCATTTCCCATCGGGTTTCATAACAACACAGTCATCACTCTGGTGGTGGTGATATTTATCGTTGTAATTCGAAACCCAGTTAGTGTATGTAATCGGAGCACCTTCAATGTAAAACAAAAATAAATACATAAAAAATAAAAATAAATAAATATAAAAAAGCCTGCATTAACGCTTTATTTTGCGCAAGGCCAGAAATTGATTACTATGGTATAGGTGGCATCAAAAGCCATTTTCAGCTGAACAATCGAGCAGTATGAAGCGTGCCGTCTCTTAAACAAAGTCATTTGTACCATATAATTAAAGTAGCCTTGCCAACTTTAGTGTTTAAGATATAAACGTCTTAATATATATTCGCTAGCAAGCAGCCCTGCAGCGTGCAATCACGAGGCCACACAAAGAACAAACAACACTGCAGCCATCGCCTAAAAACTATCAGTACTAAAAACTACCGGGAGTTTGGATCGATTTTGCTGGTACCAAACCATCTGAACGACAAATTTTAATGGGGTCTCCTTTGTGACTGCTGACTGACCCTCGCGTGTTACAGAGTATGTAAACCTTAAATGGTACAACAAAATACAACATAATATCTACCTTACTATGTTTTATTAACAGCATGTAATCGACTATTGCGCTGCTACGTGTAACCATATACATCATGTATATCCAACTATTCAGAGTTAAAAAAAAAGTAAGAGAAAAGTCCAGGGAGTGCCACAATCACAAACCGCAGCCCTTCCCAGACCCCAAGAGGAACCCTAAAACCCCGAGTTTCTGTTATGGACTCTTTCATCTCTGAATTTAGACACATGCATCGTTGCACATTGGAGTCTCATTTAAAAATCAACAATAGAATGGCAAACAGTAATAATCCTGATAACGAGCCGTCTCGTACACTGTTTGCACACGTATTTGTATTGATATGTAGGGATGGAAGGGTTAACCAAAGTCACTTTTCGTTATTAGAGCTTTCATAAAATGGCTTACTTTTCAACCTTGCTCACACAGAAATTCGCACTTTACAGACATAACAACACAGTGCAAGCAGCAATTATTTATAAACAAGAGAGACAAGATGGCCCTGTATCGCTCACTTGATTTAAGATAACTGACCTTCCGCTTAAAGAGAAGAAGTTCAATATAGATATTCAAACAGCATGGCTTAAGCTACTGTTGATCTGTAAGTTACCGCAACTGAAGCATTTTGGTTCAGGATAAAAAATAAATCCAAACAGATTTTGATATGGCTGCTACAGCGACCATCTTGGATTTCCGATCAGAATAGTTTAGCTCTTATCAACTATTGAGTCAATTGGCTATTCCGTTCAGAAGAATTTAAAAAGAGATTTTAAAGATGGCGACTGTGCCGGCCATATCGAATTTCGATCAGAATATATTTAACTATTTTTTGATCTACAAAAAAGGTAAGAGAAAAGTCCAGGGAGTGCCACAATCACAAACCGCAACCCTTCCCAGACACCAAGAGGAAACCGACACATCCAAACAAGCAGAAATCGAACAAACGCACAAAAAGCACTAAGATTAGCTCTCTCTTTCCCAAGCGAGGTAATCGCAATGTTAAAAGGACTGAAAACACAAGAACAAAATGACACAAGGTAGGACATAAAACAAATAGTCTCGTAGAATAAGCCACAAAGCAACAAAGAGTAAGACCAATACCGAGACCAACGCCTTAGAACTACCGGGGAGGGGTGGGGTTAAAACACTTAAGTCTCCCCAATACTTCCTACCATGTTTCAAGTTAATTGGCATTTCGGTTCAGGAGAAGTAGTGTAAACTAGATTTTTAAGATAGCGGCCATGGCGGCCGTCTTGGGTGCCTAATCGGAACGATAATTTTAGCTTTCTTTTGATCTACCAAGTTTCAAGTCGATTGGCCTTTTAGTTTCAGAAGAAGAAGCGCAAAATATATTTCCAACATAGCGGCAATGGCGGTGATCTTGGATTTCTGATTGTAACGAGTTAAGTTATTGTTTGTCTACAAGTCACCTTGATACTTCCTACCAAGTTTCGAGTCAATTGCCCTTTCAGTTCAGGAGAGGAAGCGAAAAATATATTTTCATGATGGCGTCCATGGCGGCTGCCTTGGAGTTTTGATGGAACGATTTTAACTGTTTTTGTTTTTAATCTACTAGTCACTCTGAGGTATCCTACCAAGTTTCAAGTCAGTTGGCTTTTCATTTCTGGAAAAGAAGCCAAAAATATATTTTCAAGATGGCGGTCCTTTTGGATTTTCCAACGGAACAATGTTAGCTGCTTTTATTTACAAATCACCCAGAGGATTTTCAGTTTTAAGTCAACTGGCCTTTTGGTTCAGGGGAAGAAGCGAAAAATAGATTTTTAAGATGTTGGCTATAGCGGCCATTTCGGATTTTCAATTAGAACAATTTTAGATTTTTTTACCTAATATTAACCCCGACGCTTCCTACCAAGTTTCAAGTCAATATTCCTTTTGATTCAGAAGAAGCGCTCAATATATTTTCAAGTTAGCAGCCATGAAGGAATCTTGGATTACCGATCGGAACGATTTCAGTTTTTTTATTATCATTATCATCATTATTTATCTACAAGTCACCCCGATGCTTCCGACCATGTTTCAAATCAACTGGCATTTTAGTTCAGGAGAACATCTTGAAAAACAGATTTTCAAGATGACTGCCACAGCGGACAATTTGAATTCCGCTTAAAGAGAAGAAGTTCAATATAGATATTCAAACAGCATGGCTTTAGCTACTAATGATCTGTAAGTTACCGCAACTGAAGCATTTTGGTTCAGGATAAAAAATAAATCCAAACAGATTTTAATATGACTGCTACGGCGACCATCTTGGATTTCCGATCAGAATAGTTTAGCTCTTATCAACTATTGAGTCAATTGGCTATTCCGTTCAGAAGAAGTTAAAAAGAGATTTTAAAGATGGCGACTGTGCCGGCCATATTGAATTTCGATCAGAATATATTTAACTATTTTTTGATCTACAAAAAAGGTAAGAGAAAAGTCCAGGGAGTGCCACAATCACAAACCGCAACCCTTCCCAGACACCAAGAGGAAACCGACACATCCAAACAAGCAGAAATCGAACAAACGCACAAAAAGCACTAAGATTAGCTCTCTCTCTCCCAAGCGAGGTAATCGCAATGTTAAAAGGACTGAAAACACAAGAACAAAATGACACAAGGTAGGACATAAAACAAATAGTCTCGTAGAATAAGCCACAAAGCAACAAAGAGTAAGACCAATACCGGGACCAACGCCTTAGAACTACCGGGGAGGGGTGGGGTCAAAGCACTTAAGTCTCCCCAATACTTCCTACCATGTTTCAAGTTAATTGGCATTTCGGTTCAGGAGAAGTAGTGTAAACTAGATTTTTATGATAGCGGCCATGGCGGCCGTCTTGGGTGCCCAATCGGAACGATAATTTTAGCTTTCTTTTGATCTACCAAGTTTCAAGTCGATTGGCCTTTTAGTTTCAGAAGAAGAAGCGCAAAATATATTTCCAACATAGCGGCAATGGCGGTGATCTTGGATTTCTGATTGTAACGAGTTAAGTTATTGTTTGTCTACAAGTCACCTTGATACTTCCTACCAAGTTTCGAGTCAATTGCCCTTTCAGTTCAGGAGAGGAAGCGAAAAATATATTTTCATGATGGCGTCCATGGCGGCTGCCTTGGAGTTTTGATGGAACGATTTTAACTGTTTTTGTTTTTAATCTACTAGTCACTCTGAGGTATCCTACCAAGTTTCAAGTCAGTTGGCTTTTCATTTCTGGAAAAGAAGCCAAAAATATATTTTCAAGATGGCGGTCCTTTTGGATTTTCCAACGGAACAATGTTAGCTGCTTTTATTTACAAATCACCCAGAGGATTTTCAGTTTTAAGTCAACTGGCCTTTTGGTTCAGGGGAAGAAGCGAAAAATAGATTTTTAAGATGTTGGCTATAGCGGCCATTTCGGATTTTCAATTAGAACAATTTTAGATTTTTTACCTAATATTAACCCCGACGCTTCCTACCAAGTTTCAAGTCAATATTCCTTTTGATTCAGAAGAAGCGCTCAATATATTTTCAAGTTAGCAGCCATGAAGGAATCTTGGATTACCGATCGGAACAATTTCAGTTTTTTTATTATCATTATCATCATTATTTATCTACAAGTCACCCCGATGCTTCCGACCATGTTTCAAATCAACTGGCATTTTAGTTCAGGAGAACATCTTGAAAAACAGATTTTCAAGATGACTGCCACAGCGGACAATTTGAATTCCGCTTAAAGAGAAGAAGTTCAATATAGATATTCAAACAGCATGGCTTTAGCTACTGTTGATCTGTAAGTTACCGCAACTGAAGCATTTTGGTTCAGGATAAAAAATAAATCCAAACAGATTTTAATATGGCTGCTACGGCGACCATCTTGGATTTCCGATCAGAATAGTTTAGCTCTTATCAACTATTGAGTCAATTGGCTATTCCGTTCAGAAGAATTTAAAAAGAGATTTTAAAGATGGCGACTGTGCCGGCCATATCGAATTTCGATCAGAATATATTTAACTATTTTTTGATCTACAAAAAAGGTAAGAGAAAAGTCCAGGGAGTGCCACAATCACAAACCGCAACCCTTCCCAGACACCAAGAGGAAACCGACACATCCAAACAAGCAGAAATCGAACAAACGCACAAAAAGCACTAAGATTAGCTCTCTCTTTCCCAAGCGAGGTAATCGCAATGTTAAAAGGACTGAAAACACAAGAACAAAATGACACAAGGTAGGACATAAAACAAATAGTCTCGTAGAATAAGCCACAAAGCAACAAAGAGTAAGACCAATACCGGGACCAACGCCTTAGAACTACCGGGGAGGGGTGGGGTTAAAGCACTTAAGTCTCCCCAATACTTCCTACCATGTTTCAAGTTAATTGGCATTTCGGTTCAGGAGAAGTAGTGTAAACTAGATTTTTAAGATAGCGGCCATGGCGGCCGTCTTGGGTGCCTAATCGGAACGATAATTTTAGCTTTCTTTTGATCTACCAAGTTTCAAGTCGATTGGCCTTTTAGTTTCAGAAGAAGAAGCGCAAAATATATTTCCAACATAGCGGCAATGGCGGTGATCTTGGATTTCTGATTGTAACGAGTTAAGTTATTGTTTGTCTACAAGTCACCTTGATACTTCCTACCAAGTTTCGAGTCAATTGCCCTTTCAGTTCAGGAGAGGAAGCGAAAAATATATTTTCATGATGGCGTCCATGGCGGCTGCCTTGGAGTTTTGATGGAACGATTTTAACTGTTTTTGTTTTTAATCTACTAGTCACTCTGAGGTATCCTACCAAGTTTCAACTCAGTTGGCTTTTCATTTCTGGAAAAGAAGCCAAAAATATATTTTCAAGATGGCGGTCCTGTTGGATTTTCCAACGGAACAATGTTAGCTGCTTTTATTTACAAATCACCCAGAGGATTTTCAGTTTTAAGTCAACTGGCCTTTTGGTTCAGGGGAAGAAGCGAAAAATAGATTTTTAAGATGTTGGCTATAGCGGCCATTTCGGATTTTCAATTAGAACAATTTTAGATTTTTTTACCTAATATTAACCCCGACGCTTCCTACCAAGTTTCAAGTCAATATTCCTTTTGATTCAGAAGAAGCGCTCAATACATTTTCAAGTTAGCAGCCATGAAGGAATCTTGGATTACCGATCGGAACAATTTCAGTTTTTTTATTATCATTATCATCATTATTTATCTACAAGTCACCCCGATGTTTCCGACCATGTTTCAAATCAACTGGCATTTTAGTTCAGGAGAACATCTTGAAAAACAGATTTTCAAGATGACTGCCACAGCGGACAATTTGAATTTTCGATCGGAACAGTTTAGTTTTTTTTTTTTTTTTTTTTTTTTTTTTTTTTTTTGGTTTTTTTACCTACAAGTCACCCCGATGCTTCCTACGTTTCATGTCAAATAGCCCTTTTGGTTGAGGAGATGATGCGAAAGTTAGATTATCAAGATGGCGGACATGGCGGTTGGTTTGCATTTCCGGTCGGCACGATTTTAGCTATCCATAAGTCACCCTGATGCTTCCATCCAAGGCGGCCATCTTGGATTTCCCATCAAAATTATTTTTGCTATTTTAATTTACAGGTTGATGCTTCCTACCAAGTTTCGAGCCAATTAGCTTTTCGGTTCCGAAGAAAAGTAAAAATATGCCACAGACGACGGACGACGGACGACGCACACCGGATGACGGATATCGACCGATCTAACTAGTTCACATTGAGTACTTTGTACTCAGGTGAATTAATAAATCGAGACACTAGAGAATCATAATATGAACTAAGAATGAAACGTACATTACGGGATTTCTGCATTAATATAGCATAAAATAGCTTATACGCATCTTAGTATCATATAAACAATACAAATATCATATATGTAATAAAATATAGTTAAATACCCATCGTGATAAACAAGCAAACACATTTACAAATGCTACTGAACACTGTTTACAAAGACTTTAAAGTCTTAGTAACAAGTCAATGTGAGCTGTTTTCTTATGTTTTTTATGGGGTTTTTTTTGTGTGTTGTTTTTATGTTTTTATTTTAACTCCGAGGCACATTATATGTAACAAATATATCGTTGAAACACACACATACATGCAGTAGCTTTAGATAAAATTCCTTTACAACAGGTAATTTCTGCCTATTCCGTAAGGTATAAAAATCATAAAGGGAACAGTAGTCACTTATCATATGCAATCTCAAGAAACGTCTGTTGCAGTAGTACATATAAGAAAAACCACCAAGTAGGATAATAGATAAGTTCTTTTCGGCACCACTTACACTCGTACATCCATGAAAAAACATTTATGCACTGACGTTATCTTTTTGTCGTCTAAATGTTGTGCTTGTAAGATCCTTGACATTAATTAACACAAGAAATACATGTTTGCAAAAGTTTCTTACCTGAGCTCCAGAGATAGGTGCCCTCAACCTTTTCATCGTTTAAACCAATATATACTGGCTCTCTGTAATTATGAGACTTGAGATAATTTGTGAAGAAATCTTGTTCCTGCGCATGTTGTATAGTCAATAAATGGCCATTTCTAACTTTGCAGTGGTTTTCTGCATTGGACCATGTATCGGCATGAGGATTAATAACAAAGCAATACTGGCCATATTGGTCTAAATAACCGCCTGATCTTACAGCATCAAGTCTTACGTGCTCTGGACATTTACTTATATCACCTGCAAAGAACAATACAAACAGAATGTAAAATGATGTTTTAACCGGATTATACAACTCCTTGTAAAATGTATGGGAATTGTTCAATCAAATACACTTGAGAAAGTTGTTTAAGTATAAAATTAATGTAATAATCACATAAATATTATATTACATAAAGACATCCTACATAAATGATCCGTGTCAGCAATGAACACACGAACGCATACACGAATGAAAATAGCTTTAGTGTTCGTCTTCTAAGTTAGACTAGCAAGTTTCGGCAAGTTAAGCTTCGTCATTCACACTTTCAAAATTATGAAATGTTGGATGATAAATGCATATTCAGTATTATATTATCAGGGGATCAGCTGGTGGTTTTCCTTTGCCCCAGTATTCCAGTGGTGTTGATTGACATCCGAGAGATCTCAAAGTGCCTCGACAGATTATTTCTGTCAAGTCTACAATTTTGCTTCATTTTAAGCTTTAACTGCGATTTATTTAATGATTCAAACGATACTGAACAAATATGTGAGAGGGTTGCATCTTGTAAAGCTAGCTTGAGCCCCCGCCCCCACTTACCGCCCCCATCCCCGTTTTACGGCCAGTCAACGCAATATGGTCATGTCGAAGGCGGTCAGTTTACCTAACCCCAAGTTTACTGGGCAGGTTCTCTAAGCGGTTAACCAGTATTGTGCACATTCTTTCGTCAGAAACTGACAACTGACCTTCTTGAATCAGCGGAAGGGAGAGAATGACTGTTGAAAATATTTCATGATCAATCTCCACGAAGGAATGATGCCGACACGGCGGGGTCGAACCCGCGACCTCCTAGTCTCCAGTCGGACACGCATCCAACAGAGCCACCGAGGCCGGCACAAAATATTCTAAACGGTTGGTGTGTCACCCTAAGTAAAAGTAAAATGGCAAACACGAGTACATGACAGTGATGTTTTATGCTAGGAGGTCAACCTCTCCTAATATACATAAACATTTGGTTGCAGTTTCATCCCCAATATGCTCACCAAGTTTCAAGGCCCTTCGAATGGTTTTTGAAACATCCTGCTAAAAAGGTTTCGTCATCATTCTATAAATAGGGGCATAACTCTGGAAAAATCGGATTTGTTTTTCTAAAGTTCATCGGACAATCTACTCATCATCCTCAATATTCACACCAAACGTCAAGTCGCCAGCTCAGTGCTTGAGAAATCATGCTGACAAGATTTTTATCAACTGTTTACAGTGGCATAAAAACGGAATGATTGGAAAAAAAAATCCGGAAATTTATTTATCATCCCCATTCAGCGTACCGCGTTTCAAAGTTTTAGATCAAACACTTTTTTTCAGATATCTTGCTTACAATATTCTATTATATCTGTCGAAAAAGGAGCATAAATCTGGACTTAAGGGTCCGACGAAAAAATAAAACAAAATAATACAGTTCCACTGATTTTCCATCCTGACTGCACATAAACATACTTAGGATCCTATTTCTATGCATAGTGTCGAGCAATGGACGGATGACTCAAAAGCAATATGCCCCACTACCTTCAACAAAGTTTGGGGTATAATAGCAGGCGTATGAATGTTCATGAGCTAGAAACAGGAGCTAGACACAGAATGAGCCGGAATGCAACATTTCATACAAAATTGCATTTGTGCCCAAAGAAGACTCAGATCAGCATCCACGCAGTCTTCCATGTCTGCCTGAATATAGGGATCAAACATTGTTTTTCATGCAGTGACAGTCGCCAGGTCCCGTGGGAGGTGTTAAAAACCGAGGCTGAAGGCCGCGGTTTTCAACACCTCCCACGGGACCTGGATTGAAAAACCATGTTCGATCGCTATGATTGCATAAAACTGAAAACATTTGCTACAGATTATTTGCTATTTCTAGCAATATTTTGTTTCGCCTTTTCCCCGATATTGTGCGAACGCTATTTCCACGGACTATGCTCGCTCTAGGGCAGGGCAGTGCACATCTCGTGACGGCAGCAATTCTGTGGCCCCGGTAAGAGCATATTGAAAGGTGCGTAGCTGTGCATTAACAGCATTGTTAATACACGGCTTTTCGCCGGTTAATGCACGGCTGTTAATAACGTGCGACACTGACTTTATGCAATAATACGATTTGGATCACTGACTACGTAGTGAGTGCCCTGCGAAAATTCTGGTCAGATTTTGCGGTATATAATATAGCGCAGGCTTATCTGAATCTTCTCTAGGCGCACATGTGATCTTGTAGGAAATACTGTGTCCCAGCTCGTATGGCATAATCTCATGCAGCAAGTATATAAATACACAAACCATGTGGAACAGGAGTAGTAGAATGGACTGTAATTGTTATTGGTCTTGTCGTTGTAATGGACGTGGTAGTAGATTTAGGGGTGCTTATTGTAGATGACCTGGTTGTCGGTTTTGGGGTAGCTGTTGTAGTTGATATGGTTGTAGGGTCCGTGGTAGTTGTTGTTGTTAGCGTGGTTGTAGAGCAGGGTGTTGTAGTTATAGTAGACATAGTGGCTGGTTTTGTTGTTGTCAATGGTGTGGAAGTGAATGCCGGTTGAGGTGTGATTGTAGAACTGGTAGTTGTCGAGGCACTTGTCGCTGTAGTTGTAAAAGTGGGTTGCGATGTCGTCGTTATAACTATCGGAAATGAAAGTAATATGCATAGCATTGTTGATAGTTTTCGGATTTCTTTATGGAAATATAGGTTGCGGGTACTCATTAGAAACGCCTCACCGAGGCGTTTCTAATGAGTATCTACAACACATGATTTTTGTGGAGAAATAATGAAATATTGATCTGGATATCCCTCTTGTATGGAGACATGCAATAATAGCCGCGGCTTGGAAAAAAAAATCAATTGTCTTTGGGACAAATGCGAAATATAAAGACCCAGATAAGCCAGAGAGGCCACATTCTCTGACACATAATTCAAGATAAGGCTCTTTTTTATTCAAAAAGTACTGATATTTTTTCTTATTTCTTGACAAAGGCATGTGTTGTGGGTACCGAGGCGCTTCTAATTAGTGCCAAACATATGTTTACGTCGAGAAATATGAGCAAAAAGTTGCATGTGGTTACCCCCTTTTATCTTGAAGTATGCTGATAACAGTATTTGCTATAACTGGCTGTAAGCTACAATATCAAAAAACACTCTGTAAGTGGACAGCGCGTGTCCTGATGATACTGCAATTTTGCAGATTCGACTTGAGCCTTCGGTGTCCGCATATGTTCTTGTGGCCTGGCTAAATTATCTTGTGCTTGGGATTCAAAGTATCAGGCGAATATTTAGGCTCGTAGAGTAAAAATATACATTCATATTAAATCTTTTCTTAATGTTAACCTGGGACGGCTCTGCTTTCTGGCCCCGAGGTTACAAAACATTTTTCATGCTCAACTCAGCTGAGCATGAATTTTGTCATGCAAATAAATCTCAAATTACGATCAATTTCAATTTCTTTCTTAAAAAACATAGCTGAGCATAAAATTTTCTCTGTTAATAAATATGAAAATACCAATTATTGTTGGCATTTTCATATTTATTTGCAGAGAAATTTTCATGCTTAGCTGAGTTGAGCATGAAAAGTTTTATAAACTCGGCACATGATTTTGAAATTTTCTGTGTCTCTTCACCTCTTTTATTTTTGTTACAATGATGTTTAAAAACGTTTTCCCAGTAATGTTGTACAGCAATGTACAGATACCTACACAAGCTGCACTGTTATTCAGCATTTTGTATAAGGAAAACTTTTGTGATTTCCTCTATGTTTTCTTGCAGACAAAGACCCTTCTAAAAAGGGGCCTGCTCTGAGAGGAAAGAATGTGCTCCCAAGAGGAACCATTTCCTTCCAGAGTAGTGCCCTTTTCAGCAATGAGGCAAATAACTTTGGCATACTTGTCTCCCATGAAAGTGTGTCTCTTCCCCCTAAGGTTGATCCTTACTGTTTTCTATATCCATTGCCGTCCAGATAAGAGGGGCATTTGAGCATACCATCACAAACATTTTTTATGAAAACTTCAGATTACATTAACTAAAGGATCAAATTGTGAAGACTGAAAGCTCTTAGCGCTCAGGTGCGCATGTAGTTCTAACATGATTTTGCAATATGAACGGATCTTTACATACGTACACGTGCACTCACGTGGACACACAAGAAGATGCAGTCACATATGCAAGTACTGCAAATGCGCTCACATACGCGCACATGCGCATTTACAGACGAACAAAATCCTTATTGTGCTCATATTAATAACTACTGGGACTTCTCGCTCCAGCTCGTTGAGAGACAAACAAACAGACAATTAGACAGACAGAAACCGGCAGACATATAGCTGGATGGATGGTCGGACGAACGAACGATAGAACAAAAGAACGGACAGCCGATTGTAGAAGGGGGGAGGGCAGGACGTACTGACTGATTCACTGTCAGACAGGCATGTATGGTCGCACGCATGCATGCACGCACCGTATGAAGCTAGAATTTAGAAGCAAGACTGTAGAAATTAAAATGCTGTAAGAGGGCATCAAAAGGCCTGATCAGCCTGCACAAAAGCTGATCTGGGCCTACTTTGTCCTCAAATTACATCATTACAAAAAACACGCCTATTCAAATATATAGAAAATTTCACCTCCAAAAACTGAAAATTTTGATTAAAAAAAAATGACATTTTTATTTTTATATTTCTGCATGGTTGTAGGTACTCGTTAGGATCTCCTCGGCAAGGCGGTTCTAACGATTGCCCACAATCTATGTTTTTGAGCATCAATAAGAAATACAATGTACACCAGTGTAAACCCCAGTTTTACTATATAAAAGTGGGCTTTAAGGGGGGTAAATTTTATAGGCATATTTCGTGATGAGGGTCCTTTACGTGCGTTGCGCATCATATGATTATACAATATGAACCGACAAAATAAGGTATCCACATCGTTGTTATTTTTACTTTGTACTGTGGTATTTAATATGATTAGACAAAGACACATTGTATTTTTGAGGGGTTCATTTGGCGTCATGGACACCATCACTAAATTAAAAAAAAAATGGTGTGGTTTCTTGTCTGTTCATGAATAATACCATAAAATCCAACACGCACTAGGCCACTTCGAACAACTGTATTTTGTTTTTACAGATTCACACACAAAGCGGGCTCACTGATCACAAGTCACGAAAAAGCACTATAAAAGACCATAAAGTACTCGGAAACATTTACAGTCGCCACGAGGTACCACTTATAGTGAACGTAAATATGTTCTTTAGTGAGTGACTTTAGAACCAAGAAGGCAGATCAACAAACTGAAAGTAGCAGTCGTTGTATTACTGAAAAGCATTATAAAATGCAATACTGCTCATTACCTCTGAAAACTTTTTCACCAGAAATGTATTTGTTGTAATCTAATAAAGCAGCCTTGGTGAAGGTAAAGGACCAAACATGTTTTATAAACTAATTTGACTTATGAGGATCTTCCACAAGACAAGGATATCTACGAAGTATCGTGGTAATGCAAATGTTTGCAATATTAATGTCATAAACAATTGTATTAAGTTCGCAAATACAACTCCCACAATGGACATAACATGAGATATGTATATTTTAGTATCTCCTCAGTACAATTTGATGAAAGAATTTCCATCAGTAACTGACATAAAAGCATCCTGTTACCAGAAAGTGAAAGTTCTTGTCTTCACACCAGCTAATATATGTAGCGCCGTGCTGTGGCCTTAACAAAGATTATTTTTTTTATAATTCATTTCAGAACAGTATATATTTCTTGTCCTCTGTTGTCATTAAAGATATTCATTGATTTTTTTTGAAAATGTATAAAAATAAAAGATAATCAAAGATGAGTCCTTGTTGTCCAAAACAAGATACAATGCACCAGGAAAAAATCGATCATTGAACTAATCTCTCTGTGTGTGTGTGTGTGTGTGTGTGTGTGTGTGTGTGTGTGTGTGTGTCCATTGCTCACCATGGTCATTCCTTTGAAACATATTAAACAACGTGAGATGGCTATGATGTGGCAGTGGTATTTTAGATATTCTATTGATCTCTCAAAAATTGCATTGAGGATAGTGTTGGTGGGCGTGTGAGAGTTTGCATTGCTTCATGGACGCTTGTGAGCAGACTCAATCTAATCTGTTCTTCTCTAATAATTATTTATTGTCTAAAAGATCCACTGTTCAGATGATTCTGTTCTTGACCGAAATGTGACCGCCTAAGTAACTATTTTTAAATATTGTTTCTGTTTATGTACGCAAGGGCGTATAATCCAGTGTATTCTTGTGATCACTTCATACATTTAAATATGTATTGACTCAAATTTTTTTATATTAGTATATTTATTACTTACATATATGCCTGTTTGGAGGCGTTCCTGCACATTTGCGGACTTCTATGTACGAATCCACCAGTATTAGTCCAATCTGAAAGCAGTATCAACTAAACTGAAGTCAAGGTATTGTGTTCCATAAATATATGTTTCTTTACATGATGTAGAGATTCTATGAACATGTTTAATCAGGCATCGGGTCGAATGTTTTCAGACAACACCTGTTCTGTGGATTCAAAAATGAATATGTCACTCACAAAACCTACCAACAGCTACCAGGAATGACAGATTTTAGTTTTTACTACATAACGTGTTTATGTTTATAGCGGTCCCTTTAATAATAACAGGATCACAATTTTGGATTCTTAAGTTAAGAGTTTACAATCTTCACCAAAACTTCTAACAGATA
Organism: Anodontia alba; assembly: GCA_964016985.1. Lineage (NCBI taxonomy): Eukaryota > Metazoa > Mollusca > Bivalvia > Lucinida > Lucinidae > Anodontia > Anodontia alba. The sequence continues at coordinate 21,341,565 of OZ024836.1, read as the reverse complement.
TATTCTGGACATATGCGGACAGCGAAGGCCTACATCAGTCTCCGCACCCACACTATCTGACCAGGCCCCGAGGTTATAACACTTTTTTCATGCTCAACTCAGCTGAGCATGAAATTTTCTCTGCTAATAAATATGAAAATACCAAAAATAGTTGGCATTTTCATATTTTAGCAGGGAAATTTTCATGCTCAGCTATGTTTAGCAAGAAAAACGTTGCAGTAATTGGAGATTTATTAGCAGGACAAATTTTATGCTCAGCTGAGTTGAGCATGAAAAAAAGTTTTATAACCTCGAGGCCAGGAGCTTCGTTGTCCGCTTATGTAATTATTAACAATGTAGAATAGAACGTCGTATAGCCAAGTTTTGTATCTGTGTGACATGGCAGACTAGTCTATAAATTTACTGTTCGCATGTTTCAAAAAGCAACCTCTCTTAAGGTACGGCTGAACAAGATTTGACAAGAACTTAACGCACTTGTTTACTGAACCCCAAAAAAGGTAAGAGAAAAGTCCAGGGAGTGCCACAATCACAAACCGCAGCCCTTCCCAGACCACAAGAGGAAGAGGAAACCGACAAATCTAAACAAGCACAAACCGAACAAACGTACGAAAGCACTAAGATTAGCTCTCTCTTCCCCAACCGAGGTAATCGTAATACTAAAAGGACTGAAAAACACAAGAACAAAATGACATACGGAAAGTCATACAAGTCTGTGTTCTACAAAAATGATCGCAAAACAATTTCCCTCTACCTGAGGACAAGTACCAACAGGAAAAAGGGGGAAATGGGCACCATTATTGCAGATATGTTTGTTTTGTTACGAAAGGCTTTGCGAAAGCAGAGAGTGTTTTTCATTGGTGATTCACTGATTGCATGATGGAGTCAGTGTGCTTGTCGAGCGGCCATTTTGTATTTTATAAAACATTTGAGACTAGAGTACAGAGTTGTTGCCAGTAATATCCATTTCGACCGCTTCGGCATGTTTTTACTACTAAAGGCATCAAACATGTTTTTTCATGCATTAAAATTCGCCAGGTCCCGTGGGAGGTGTTGAAAACCGAAACCGAAGGCCGCGGTTTTCGGCCTCGCTTTTCAACACCTCCCAAGGGACCTGGCGAATATTAATGCATTGAAAAACGACGTTCGATTGTTATTATTGCATAACAACTGAAAACATTTGCTACATTTCGCGTTATTTCTTGCATTATTTTGTTTCGCCTTTCACCGATGTCTTGCGAACGTAATTTCCACTGACTATGCTCGTTCTAAGGCCAGACAAAACACATCTCGTGACGGCAGCGGTACGATCATACTGAAAGTTGCATAGCCGTGTATTAACAGCGTTGGACTGCCTTGTTAATACACGGCTTTTCGTGCACGGCTGTTAATAACAACGTAGCCGTGCATTAACAGAGGTGGACTGCCTTGTTAATACACGGCTTTTCGTCAGTTAATGCACGGCTGTTAATAACGTGCGGCACTGCTCTTTATGCAATAACAACCGTTCTTGGACGGTGGTTCTGATGTTGTTTGTAATTGTTTGGGTTTGTGGCTGCTAGCCGCAGGTGTATTTTCCTTGTTTAGTCCTATTCATTGTCATGTTATTGTGTTTTGATGGATACTATCTAGCATTGTGGTCACCGCATTGTGGAAGAGGGAGCTAGCTACTTTATTTTTCTTTGTTTATAGAGTGTGAGCTGTCTAATGTTGTTGTTGTTGTTGTTGTTGTTGTTTTCCTCTTGGTATCATTTATAGGTTATGATCAGCGATTGTGTCTCTTCCTGGACGCCTTATATACTATTTCTATAAGGTTCCTTTCTCGCGAATATTAGGACAGAATTATCGAAGCATTCAATTCAAAGTCTCAGCTTATGGATGATTTACTATGTAATGATTTTGATGCGAAAAATATAATTAAAGGTACAGGAAATGCCACAATAAGGAAACACTGCCTTCTCGAGGCACCAAACTTAGGAATGATGAGGAACAAACAAGGAAAAAATAAACATCGCATATGAAATCGATGACGCACGAACAAAAGCTGAATTGCAACAGGAAACCGGCTTGGAACAGTCATTAGAAAGCGCTACTCGCGCGTGGAAGATTATAATTAATAATTCATTAAGCCCATTTCGGGAGTTTGAAAATATTATGGTGACTGATGAGATCCAGCTAGCCAAAGTTAGCTACTCTGGCCCAGAAAACTTGATACTGAAACTGTATTAAATTTGTAAATACGTCCACCACTTTCAAGGGTCACTGTTTTATAATCGATTACTCGCGCGTAACCTCACCCTTAATGCTAACACTGCTCCAAATCTCATACGTATGTTTTGATCTGCACAGGTGTCTTCCACCTCATCAATGAGACATCACAGTGACTCACGTAATTAAACACAGTAATGCAACAAATCATGGCTATCCGATTTTTTCTTTCAGATTTAAACATCTAATGATATAATCTAATATGACAACGGAATTTGTTCTAAATATTCGGTTTTTTGTTTGTTTTTTTTTTTGTTTTTTTGGGGGGGCTGGGGGTGGGGGGTGGGGGGGAGGGGAAGGGGGTGGATGGCGATGTCCCTCGCGCTAGATCCTATAGTGTTTATATTTTTCATTTGATTAGCTTTGAGTTTGGCACCTAATGAGATAGTGTTAGACAATGAGAGATCTATTTTAAAATATTAATAGATATGTAAATATTTAAGTCCATTTATCCACCATTTTAACATAATTATTGTAGTCATTGTAACAGCATCACGTGTAAGGTATATACTAAGAATTTTATTCAAAGCCGGTTGTTATTATTGTATTACTGTATCCGAGGCCTGGTATAATCTCTCGATTCCTGGGCCCGTTTTTTGTCTTCTTTAAACTGGTAAAGGTTGGCACACGCAAGGTGGTAAGAGTAACAGTCAGGATCAAATTTGGTTGGTTTATCTTTCCAAAAGTTATTCAGTCTCGACTTAAATTGGTTAATGGTACCAGATGAAGTCACTTCCTCCGAAATAATGTTCCATTCGTTTATAACTGTTTGTGAAAACAATTGTTTCCGTAAGTCAAATCTACACTGACGTTTAAAAAGCTTTTGACTGTGACCGCTTGTTCTTATCATGGATTGCAGGGTAAATAGTTTATCCTTTTCGCATTTATCAATTCCATTCAGTATTTTAAAAACTTTATATCAGCTCTTGATCTCCTGTAGTGAGAGTAGTCCTATTTTTTTTCATTCTCTGTGTAATTTAAGTGTCTTATATTGTGTACCATACGTGTGGCCCTTCTTTGCTAATTCTTCAAAGATATACAATATTTTTTTATAAATAACTGACCATACCGTAGAAGCATATTCTATGTGAGGGCGAACGATTTCCTTATTGAGTTAAAAAAAAAATTCTTTTATCCAAATATTTGAATGTTTTTTTTTTTTTTTTTTTTTTTTTTTTTTTAATGACCCCTAAGTTTTCTATTTGCCTTGGTTACCATTGCTTGTATTTGTGGCACAAACTTTAATTTATTGTCGATAATAACCCCTAATTCCTTTTGTTCTTCAACATTTTAATCTGATCAGGTTCATTTACCATTCACAATCATATAATAAGAACTAAATGGCTGGTCTCAATACAGATGCATGGCATGTGGTTACATTTCTTATAATCAAAATTTATTTGCCAGATGCCCGACCAGTTATCAACTCGAGATAGATCTTGCTGAACTATATTTGCTTCTTCTTGTGTATTAACAATAGCGTAAATTTAAGCATCATCAGCAAGGAGTTTGAAAAAACTGTGTACTACGTCAGGTAGATTATTTATGTATACTAAGAATAGGGTCGGTCCTAACACAGTTTCCTGTGGTATCCCGCTGGACACATCTGTCTAGTCTGATGAGGATACATTAACTTGGACTCGTTGTTTGCGATTCTTTAGGAAACGTTCTATCTAATATAAGACTTTCCCTTGAATTCCGTAACCTTTCGACTTCTTTAATAATCTTTAATGTAGCACTGTATTGAAAGCCTTTTGAAAATCGAGATAAATGACATCGATATTGTTTTTGCTATCTAATTCATCAGTTTAATTTTCGCATACATCTCTAAGTTGTATTACACAGGAATAGTCTTTTCTCGATCCATGTTGGTATTTCGTAAATAGATTATTACTTTCCATGTGGTCCATTATTTTATCCCTAACAATTTTTCCATTAATTTAGACACCACTGAGGTCAAACTAATAGGTCTGTAGTTCTCTGTTGCAGTTTTAGGTCCTTTTATGTAATGGTATTATGCTTGCTAGTTTCCACCCATCAGGAATTTTTTCTTTCTAGTAAAGGTTTTTTTTGTTTTTTTTTTCTAAAATTTTGTCAGGGGTCCCTTTATTACGTTAATTGTTTCTATTAAGAGTTTAAGAGTTTAGGGTGGAAAATATCTGGTCCTTGGGATTTTGAAGTATTGAAATGTTTAATACGATTCGCATTAATTCTACAGTGATGTCAAAATTTCTAAAGTGGTTCCTTCACATCTATTACAAAAGGAGGAATTACTGTTGTATTTTCTCTAGTAAATACGCTTACAAAAACGCTTTCAACATTTTAGTTTTCTGCAATCCATCAGTCACAGTTTCCCCATTTTCATCTACTAAGTTCCCAACTGATTCTCTAGTTTTGGTTCTTGATTGGACATATTTCCAAAATGTTTTATTGTTGGTTTTAATATTCTCTGAAAGATGATTCTCATATCCTCTTTTGGTAGCCTTTAATTCCTTGTTTGGTTCTCTTCTTGCTGTTTCGTATAATAATTTGTAATCTACCGATTTACAATACTGGTATCTTTTCCATTTTGTTCTCTTCTTCTTTATTGCTCTGAGACATGCTCTATTGATCCAAGGAGTATCATGTTTCTTATTAAAAATTCTATGCACTGGTATTTATTTCATTAATTCATTACTGATTATGTCGGTAAAGCTTTCTCAAGATTCTTGTAGATTTTTGGTTTCTGAGATTTCATGTCCCACATAATACTGTTTAACCTATGTTTTATTGCCTCATAGTCACCTTTATAAAAATTAATTTATCTACTGGATTTTGGAATCTAGTAATGTATGATACTTGATTAAAATGTAGTGTTACGTGGTCACTTTTGCCTAGTGGTGGTAAATAGATTTTCTATTATCTTCTCTTCATTTGCTAATATTATATCTAAAAATGAGTATCTCTGATTTTCTCTAATTCTGGTAACTTTTTTCACATGTTGAAATAAAAAATTATCTCTTATAATTTCTAAACAAATATAAATGGTTCTCATTTACATTTGATGTCTCTACATCCTCTTTATCATAACCTACTACATGTTCTAGCTCTGCTATACATTCATCTGAACAGTTAGGGCTTCTATATACAGCTACTTAAATAGCCAATCATTATTCCTAAGCTTTATTTTACGAGGGTCCTGCAAAACATTTTATCACTGTGTTCGGATTAATTCAGTGCTACGTTTTATCAAACATATTTTTATTACAAACCTTCAAAGTATTCCCCCTTTACTGAAACACATTTTCGTAACCTTTCTACCCTGTCGCGAAAAGCAGATGAATAGGTTTCTTTTGGTATCTGTTCGAGACACTGATAAATAGCGCTGCCAAGAGAACTTCTAGACGTATACTTATTTCCAGAAGGCATTTTCTTAAGCCTTGCAAATATAAAGAAGTCACAGGGACTCAGGTCAGGTGAATAAGGTGGATGGTTTAAAACTTTCACCTTTTCAGAAGCCAAAAAAGACTTAACATCCTCACACTTATAAGAGGAGGCGTTGTCATGTAAAAGGTGGACTCCTGACCATCCTTTGTTTGGTCGTTTCTTATTATAACAAGTAAATTGGTCAGTGTATATGACTGCATCTATTTCAGTCTGAAATAATTCGGTCAGTTGGAAAGCAATTTACACGAAATAAACGGGTATCGTTAGCTATTCAACACACCATTCAAGTGCAGTGAAGCATTTTAAAATGTACCTGGGATAAAACTTGGGAAGCCTGTTAGTGACAAAACTTTTTGCCCAACCCTCGTACTGTCTTTAGCCTTTATGTGTTATAATTCTTATAAATTTAATGCTATTGCATTTATATCAGATTTTACGTAAATAATGATCCCTCTTCCAGTACTTGTGCCAAACTCTGTACTAAATATGTTATAATCATTTACAGAAAATACCACAATATCAATCCGCAGATTATCTCTTATTTTTAGATAGAAACTCTGTTATAACTATTATACCAAACTGATTCTTGGTAATTAATGCTAACAGTTCGACTCTTTTATTAAGCAGACTATCTGCATTTGTGTAAGAAAGGCTTAGCATAAAAATAGTCAGTACTTCATTTTCAATTATGATTAGCAAAACAATTATTTTAGTTTTATTGGCTATGGCATCAGTCTTACTGACACCGATTTACGTCTAAGTCTTTACATTATTTCTATTCCCAGTCGAGTAGTACGGATATTTCGACCATTCCTGCCGGGCTCATTTCGTTTACATAGCAACTAGTAGAAACACTGGCAGTTGTGACTTGGTCATACTAAGTTGGATATAACCAATGAAGACTCAGCCTGCACATCCGCGCAGACTTGCAGGGCCTTCTTTGTCCACATGAAGAAACTTTGCATCCTTGGTTATCCCAAATGCGCCAGGTGAAGCTTCTGATCACATTAAGCAAAAATGCGCAGGTCGATCTGAGTTTTCGTTGGGTGCACATGTCTGAAGGTACGTTTTCTGACGTGTTGGCTCACAGTTTTATGCCATTGTCTATGTGTTCAATCGGTATGCTTACCAAAGTTACAAGGGTTGGATTTGGACAGATACTCAATCCATAGCCGAGCAATTAAAATAACATGATTTTGAGTAATATCCCAGCAAACACACAACATCCCAACAACGTCGTTTCAACGTCACTGCAACGTCGTGACGTTGCAGCGATGTTGTAACGACGTTGTTGCAACGTTGTGTTTTTGCTGGGATAAATGCGTGTCCTTTTTAACATTCCTGAGTATTGATTTGCGTACATTTATTACTACTAGCTTGGTAATGACTATTTGATCAAGGGTGGAGATACGTTTAAACCGTTTTGGGCATCTACATAAGTAAGTCTAATACTTCGCCTTGATTCAAATGTGTGCTACAGTGAAAGTTTTCAAAAACCATCTATATTTGACAGCTACAGCTACTATTTAAACTGAGGACATGTGTATAGGTTTACAATGTGCCTGAGGTGGCGTTAAACCTAAAGCCTGCTCCTCTAAACTTAATTGTCTCATCACTAGTAGTGGGTGAATTCCCAAGGACATCTAATAATTTCTTAGTTATATGTTTCGAAACGATTTGAAATACCAACTTGATTTATTATTTATTAATATTATTATGGTTTTAGGTTTGCCTACTTTTTCAATACTTCTGTCATGTAATCAAATGTATTCTAACAGGAATGACACCTAAGAGCAAGGAATACATTCACAAAGCTGTGTCAGTTTTCTGAGCCAGGCTATCTAGTGTCGACCAGTAATCAATATCAGTAATCCTCATTTTCTAGATTTCCGGATTTGCCTAGTGATCGCCAGGGACAGGAAGATAAAAGCTACACTAGTGAAGTACGGCACTAAAGCTTGGTTTAGTGGGTGAAGATAAATAGATTTTAACAGGAATGACCCTTAACAGCAATGCATATACTCACAAAACTGCAAGCAGTAAATATGTTAAGTTTTTTTTTTTTTTTTTTTTTTTTTTTTTTCGGCCTGAATAACTCGTTCTAACATTAAGGCAAAAAACACATTCACCACATTCACAAAACTAAAAGACTTTCAACAGTAAAAAAGAAACCAAAAAAAAAAACAACAAAAAAACCCAAAAAACATAGGATTCAACAAATCACCTACCTGCCCATTCAGCTGCATGCTTGCAAATCCCATCCAACTTACTAATTTACCTATCTGTTTGTCTAATCTATATAGCTAGCTACATGCCTACCACACACACACACACACACACACACACACACACACACACACACACAAAACTTTCACTGTTGGTAACTCTGTTTTGTATACATATTTATCTGCATGCATGGTATGTAAAATGGGGTCGGAAAGGGACGGTATGTAAAAATAATATGGGATTGGAAAGGGGAGGAGACTCCGACCAAAAAAAAAACATAAGAATACATAAATAAATAAATATATATATGGAGAAAGGCCACAATAGTCGAGTGCCAACCTTTTGTAGCAGATGAAAAGATGAGCCATTATGCAGTCTGAGCCGCAACTCACGCCCTGCTATTAAGAAGAAAAACACAGTTATCATATTGCTGAATAACATTCATCCTGTAACCTATTTACATGAATTATTAAAAAATCGGATAACCAGCAATCCTTTCAAATTTATAAACGAATAACAATCTTAAATGTTACCTTTTGTAACAAAGAACACACAACAGCACAAAAATTAGAGCCTCAGTTTTAAATTCGGATTTTGATAGACCTTTCATTAGAAGTATTTACAACACAACGTTATATTTCAAAATAATTAATAGCGACCAAATAAGTCAAGCCTTATTTCATTCGAAAAAATATGAAATAGAGATAATACTATTACAAGTTTGAATTCCGCTTTAATGACCATTAGAAGTGCTTAAGGACGCGTGACGAAGCCACGGTCGAACGGTTGTGATATGGATATGGCAAACTCGCGACTCTGAAGTGATCCTACATACCAGATAAGACTGTATGGAACATAAAAGTTTGAAAGTGTTATCATTAATAGATATATAGTGCATCATTTTTCCGCTCCACCGTCAACAGTTTTAAGCTTACCTGTCTCTGAAAATGTATGCTTTTCCAGTGTCCTTTATAACTGCAAGCAGTGAATGTCGGCTTGCATCCGAATTGTTGCAATATGCCAATCACCTTTGAGTTGTTATTAGGCTGAGAGTAGACATTTATACCGGTGCTGTGAAAGTTGCACAAACATTCATATTCCGCATTGACGCTCACAAGCCCGAACAGAAATAAGACTATATACAGAGTCGTCATATTATATAGGATATATTTTGCCTACGACGACACTTCCTTATTGCTTTTTGGTTTGTTATCTATAACCTATATGTGCATTATCTAGAAAAATTATCTAAGTGCTTATAAGAATTTGCTAGTCTTATAGAAGATAATGTGTGACCCTGCATGGAAGACGTACAAATTATAGAACAAAATAAATTTGCTATATTTACCTAAATATTGAGACCATATAAGTCCCGACCATAATTATTATAAAATCTGAGTAGATCAATTTCCTGCCTTTTGGTATGTCTAACAACCGTTGCATTAGTAGCAAAAAGTAAGGACCCTATTCCCATGCCGCTGTCCGCGACGGCTGATCTCGGTCTACACAGTTGCTAAGACGAATAGTAAGAGTAAATACGGCAAGCTGTATATACTAGCAATATGTCAAAATTTATTAAATCTAACGGTAAGTTTACATTTCAGACAGAGCATTTAGCATCTCCTCGTCAGTGTTGCAAATTTCTTTACTGCTTCTGAAGAGTCTTAATAAACCGAGACTTCCATTTTACTACTCCGTAGTGTGTTCTATGTTTCCAAAGACATTTTTGACGTTTATTTTACTACACTGAAGCTGGTGTTAGTGCCCTGAGGCGGCGATAGAACGTCTCACCGTACACCAACATAGTGCAGATTATATTTCACTTCCTTTTGGACCATTGTGCCGGTTATGGTATATTTGAAGATGAAGTTCTGCTCATGTATATGCTAGAGGGCGTAAGCAGTGTTTCAAACATCATAACTGCTTATAGAGTCACAATAAAACCGAGATTCCCATTTTCTAATCCGTAGTGTGTTCTTTGTTTAAAGGGCAATTTTTGACGTTTATTTCGTAAATACGCTGGTGTGCCTGAAACTGTATTGTGTAGTATATAGAGACTCATACTTCTTTATGCCACGATAAATTATAGATTATTAGCTTACCTGAGTCGAAAGCTTATAGTATAGCAGGTCTCCGTCGTCCGTGTTTGCGTGCGTCCGCCCATCTGTCCGTGCGTCCATACTTTCGAACAAAATATCTCCAAGGCCAGATGACTAATATCTATCAAATATCAGCAGATACTATCAGTGAGGAGGGGGATTAGCTGTATTATGTTTTGGGCAGACCTGATCTGAACTTAAGTTTCCATGCCAACCAAACGGTCTCATAAACATATTTGTGAAAAATGTTGTCAGGACCAAACTAACTTCATTTTGATCGGATCTTCAACAAGCTTGCAGATAGCGAGGACAGACGTATAATCTCGGACATGTTCGAGTTTGGCCCACTTTCGCCTATTGGCTAGAGGGTTACCCACCCTTGATGGCCTCAAAAACTTAGAAAAAATATGTCAGAATGATAGATGTTTCTTTATTGAAAACATTCATCATATTTGCAGACAATGAGGACAGACGTAAAATCTTGGACAAGTTCGATTTGGGGGCAAATCGGACTGTTCACGTGAGTTACTTGTTCTTTAGTCTCCCATAGACATATAATGGGGAAAACATTGTCTGGACGACAGCGCCTTCATTTTTAATCGATTCTTCATCAAACTTTCAAATAACAAGATCAGACATACAATCTCTAACAAGTTTGCGTAAGGCCATCTCCGACTACAGGGTAAGAGTCAGGGTGATAGCAATTTTTAGTTTAAACGAATCTTCGTCAGAGTTGCAGATAACGAAGACAGACATAATATCTTGGATGAATTTGACTTTTGGGCAGGTCGGATTATTCAGATGAAAGTTCTTTGGTTCCACATAGTCATACAATGTGGAACATCTTATCCGGACGATAGCGGCATGTTTTTACTTATCGGATCTTTATCAAGCATGCAGATACCTAGGACAGGCACAGAATCTTGGACAAGTTCGATTTTAGCTTACCTTCAACAATTAGCTTGAGAATTTCCTGCCCTTTAGGGCCTTATAGACTTACAGCAATTTCATTATGATTGACTCATAATCAGACTTACAGGTTATGAGGACAGCTATACAAAATGACGAATTTGATTTTGGTGCAGATCGGACTATTCACATAAGCTTTTAGTCTCCCGTAGATATATAATAGGGAAAATGTTGTCCGGACGATAGCAACTTAAATGGATCTTTACCAAAATTGCAAATAAGAAGAGATGCATAAATTCTCGGAAAAGTCCGATTATGGCTCACCTTTAACTATTTGCATGAAAGTTACCTGCCCTTGAGGGCCTTATAGACGGAATGTGTGGTCTTGATAATAGCGATTTCGTTTTGATCGAATCTTCATTAGACGCAGGTAATGTGGACAACTATACAATCTTGGACGTGTTTCAAAGGGGCTGAAGCTGATTTATGCCACATATCAAACCATTCCGTTTCTCGTCTGTAAAAGTTTAGAGGGACTGCTATCAGGCATGGACAAGAATTCCGCTATCATGTTATTAGAAAATTATTCGGTACAAATTGAATTGTCTGAAATGAAGTCAACTGTCATTTGAAACATGTAGTAACTACAACTATTATGGCACAAATAAATCTCAACCCATAACAAAAAGAGAGCTGTGTTATGAAAAAGAAAACAGATTGCTCCACATTGGGAGCAATTTATTTGCTTTCATGTTAGAGAACTATTATAGAAGATGTCCAGAAATAGCCAGCCATAGTCCCAGATAATAGCCTATCAATGACATCAAGCGAAACAGCAAACAGACCCTGACACAAAGTACATAAGCCATATAGCCGGCCTCGGTGGCTCAGTTGGATGCGCCGTCCGACTGGAGACCAGAAGGTCGTGGGTTCAACCCCCACCGAGGTCGGCAACATTCTTTCGTGGAGATTGATCATAAAATATTTTCTACGGTCATTCTCTCCCTTCCGCTGATTCAAGAAGGGCAGTTGTCAGTTTCTGGCGAAAGAATGTGCACAATACTGATTAACCGCATAGAGGACTAAGCCTGCCCAGTAAACGTGTGGTTAGGTAAACTGACCGCGCTCGACATGACCCCATCGGGTTGACTGGGCCGTAAACCTCAACACAAATAAATATAAACCATATACCAAAGAAACTCATAGCAAACCTCTCCCTCTTCCCCAACAAGGTAATTACAATGCTATACAGGATCCATTAAATACAAAACCAGGATACACCATGAAAAACACCCCACGGCGAGCAGCCACGAGGCCAAAGAACTACCAGAACTACCGTCTTAGAACGGCTAGAAGTTAAGACAACCAGTGTCATAAATCGATTTTATTGGCATCGTATCTTCACTCAAGGTTCAAATGTTTGAAAACAAAAATAAAATAATGGTTCGGTTTGCATAGCTGCTCCATCACTCAATCAGTAAAGCATAAAAAAGAAAAACAACTGTAAAGCTCAAATAAAATCACTGTGATGGAACACGCATGACGGCTCGTGCTAATCTTCTCAAACACTGGCAGCCAAAGCTTAATACAAAAACTAACTGGGTGACGGAGGGCCGAACAAATTCCTAGAAACATTTTAGGAGAGGACTCGTCCAATTTCCTGAACTGAATTTTTCCTCCATATAGTTCGGCTGTGCCATCCGATTGTGCCATTTCCTGTGTATATTCACTAATATTTGTGTTGTCGGCAGTATCTCCCACCAGAAATAAAACAGCATGATGTAACCATTTGCCCCTTTTAAAGTAGTACTTTAGTTTTCTTGTTTCCGCCTTATTAGGTGTCAATGCCGGATACATAGATTTATTTCGAAAACTTAGCTATGCTCATAGTAGGAAGGTAGAGAGCACGGACGTGTCTGACTCATCTGCTAAACTTCTTTTAGCAACGATACCATCATCATAAATTACGTTCAACAAGTTCTAAGATTAATCGCCGTCATTCTGAATTATTGTGTAAATATAACGTTGGTTTGAGAAGATTGTTAGCAAAACTGATTTTAGGAACACTTCAAAAAGATTGCCACTTATTACAAATAGATAGGTCACAACACAAATAAATTGTGGAAAACTGCAAACATTGTTGTTAACCCAGTTATGGGTGATTACTTTCCTTCTTTGTTTAATTGCACGACGGTGGATTAAATGAAGTCACCCAACTCAATCTGTTTTACATGGTTGGCTCATAACCATCAATGCTGTGGTCGGGCCCGTTGTGTTTTTTGTTATTTGTAATTAAGAGCTGCATCAGATTTAAAGGTGAAGTTTCGCGAGTAAATTTAGTTTAGGACCTCACATCACGAAAACACGCCTATATAATTTTGACCCCCTGAAACCCCACTTTTATATAGTAAAACTGGAGTTTGCAGGGGTATACATTATTTTTCTTATTTCTGCTCAAAAACATAGATTGTGGGTACTCAATAGAACCGCCTCGCCGAGGCAGTTCTAACGAGTACCCACAATCTATGTTTTGGGCAGAAATATGAAAAATATCATTTTCTTTTCGGAAAATATTCAGTTTTTGGAGGTGAAATTTTCTATATATTTGAATAGGCGTGTTTTCGTAATGAGTATTTTTTTTACTGATCGTTCCACGACGGTTCCTCTGTTGCGCGTCGCATTACGAAAACACACCTATTCAAATATATTGAAAATTTCATCTCCAAAACTGAAAGTTTTCAGATAAAATAATTCTGATAGTTTTCATACTTCTGCTAAAACATAGATTGTGGGTACCAGTTAGAACCGTCTCGCCGAGGCGGTTCTAACGTGTACCCACAATCTTTGTTTTTGAGCAGAAATAAGAAAAATAATGTATACCCTGTAAACCCAAGTTTTGCTATATAAAAGTGGGGTTTAAAGGGGTCAAAATTATATAGGCATGTTTTCGTGATGGTGGTTTCATATGCATCGTTTGTTTTGTCGTTATTATTTATTTATTTTTTTTATTTTTATTTTATTTATTCATTTATTTATTTATTTTAGGGAGGAGGAGTGGGAGGGTCGAATGGTTTGGGAAGTATGTGCTTCATGATTGTGTTATCTTCTAGTATTGTCGCTTATATTGATTTATAGATTCTACGCAAAATTTATGAAGCCCTTGGAAATTCACAGTTTCCATGCGAAGACTCATAATGAAACTGAAAGTCCGATTTTCGTTTTTAAGTGTTTATAGATTGGTTTGGTCCTCATGTCTGGTAGAACAGTAATGAAACTAGAACCTAAACTGCAATCATATTTTACAACATTCATTCACCTTCATACATTTTATTTTAAATAAAAGAAGTTTCTGCAAACGCGCACGCGCGGGAATGTGTGTATGTATACGTGTGTGTAAACATATTGCTAGTTACTTCTATAATTGCATGATTTAACTGTCTACAGCCCTTTCAAGAATATTTCACTTATATCATCGAAAGTGGGCGAAAATCGTGGACCCGGGGAAAAAAACCTGACCATCCGTAAGCAAAGCTTGGCTTTCCCACATATTATCAGAGCGAGGCTCGAACCACAGCACTGATAAACCTAATGAATTAAGAGTCAACTCTCCTATCCACTAGGCTAGGGAGGCCCGCAGTTAATGTAAGAAATAAAAATGATAACTTATTGCGCAGGTACATTGTCATAGTTATTTCAACGTTTACAAACTACAATATGTGTCAATGTGCGAAGTACTGTGGGGATGAATGAGTGCGCGTGTGTCGGCCTTCGTATATGCGTGTTCTGAAAGGAAAATTAGCTATGCCTCTTTAAGCTCCGTAGGTAAATGCAAAAAGCTAGAATGGCGAACTACATATGCTCAGTCTTATCGCACAATTAATCATTTCACCACTGAGGCTTTGAAATTGACTCTTCCTTCTTTGCATTTAAACACAGCCTTTGTTGCAAATAGGAATGTAAGTAAACAATCAAGAACAGAATGGCAAGCAGTGCAGATCCTAATGAGATTGCTTGTGACGAGCCGTCTCATTTGGAGCTTCACTGTTTGCAAAGGTAACCGTTTTAGTTTACAGAGCTGAAAGGATTAAGTTCTTGATTTCTTCGATTTTCTTGTTGCCATCAGTCAGTCCATATATTCCAATATTATAGCACATTACAACACATATTACTACTTAGTTTTTATGCTCCAGTAATCAATGCTCTACTAAGTGTTTGCTTTACAACTCTCTGTGAAGTAATAATAGTAATAATGATAATAATACGAGAATTAATAAGCTTGGAGTCAAAATTCTCGTAGTACCTGAAGAATACCATACCATAAAATGTGTCCTTAAGCAATTTACTAATAGCGTGTGTCCAGATCGGACAGTACTCATATTGAAACTAGGCATCTTAACGTAATAAGAGTACATGTAGTTCCGTTATGAAGCATACAACGAACATAAAATAGTTAACTCATTGCATTGATAAATCGAAAGGAATGATCGTTGATGGCGCTACATCTTATACTGTTCCGATTATGATCTCGCCACGTTTTGTATCAATGGACGTCGTGATACGCTGCAGTTTTAAATACTTCAACTGACTGCCAAGATTCCAATTTATTTGAAAATTGTTCCCGTTACTTTGTGCTGTACGACATTGTGCACCTAATCGTGAGCTCCCTAAATATTATAACTTGTCTGTCTACAAGGCATTCATTTACCATCGGTTTTAAAAGGGGTGGGTGTGTGTGTGGTGGTGGTGGTGTGGGGGGGGGGGAACAACATTTTAACGGTGGTCTGCTGTTATTTTAGTTTCGGGTTTGTATCCCGCTCAGTCGGATTTCGCGTGAAGATTACACAGTGCTATATTTCTCTTAAGGAATATTCAAACACTTGCAGGGCAGCAAATTAATTAAAATAATTTTTGCCTCCTTTTAAAACGGTTCTCTAACAGGATGGATTTTGAGCCGCATGGGAGCAAGGTATTTCCTTTTAGAGTAGTCCCCATTTACAGAAGGAGGCTGGTATAGAGGAAAGCACACGGGAAGTCACATATGCTGGCTCCCATTAATTGGTGCATATATATAGTTTTAAAACCTGAAATACGTATACGTGAAATAAAAGATAAAAAAGGGTTGCCTTTTGAGACAAAAACAAAAACAAATAAAATAAATAAAACCACGAAAATCGTAGACTCGGTCTGATTGAGTCCCTTCATATACAACACTGTAGTTTGCGAGACTGCATACGCCCACTAGCGCCGACTTAAGCGGTATTCTATTTTCAAAATAACCTGTTTGGGCTCAATGGTCCCAAAGAAAATAGAATATAGCCGGCACTATGACGATGTAAGGGGAGACTTTTTACGGCCGACACACGTCATAACGCCAGCTACAGTAGAATTAAATAAAAGTCAAAAAGAATTTCCTTTGGAAAGAAAGAACACACAAAACCACGAAAATCAGAGACTCGGCTCGACAGAGTCTCTCTATACGCAACACTGTAGTTTGCAAGGTTGCACACGCCCGGTAACGACGGATTAAGCAATATTCGATTTTCAAAATAACCAGTATGGGATCAACCCTACGTGTTTCATCTATCAAATAGGGACAAAAAGAACATAAACATATTCATTTGTTCCTTTTATCTATTGATTTCACAGTATTTTGTCAGAAAGCTGTGGAACAAGATTATTATGATATCCTCTCTTCACTAGCCGATTAGACCTCCTATCAAACTCAAAAGATCTGGCGCCTTTGCATTAAGTCCTGAAAAGATAGATATAAGTAATAGACAAATGGATTCTGAATGGAATGTACCATGAGAGCAATGGAAACACACAGAAAAAAAAAACAAAAACAAAAAACATTAACGACTAAAGTATCAAGCTCTCAGGAACAGACTAGTTAGTTTCGGCCATAGAGACTTTATGTTGTCACTTTCTCACGAGTCAGGATGATAAAATCATGGAAACGTTCAATTGAACGTGTCAATAATTGGATGACTTACTAAATATTGATAACAAATATTTTCAATTTTTGATTGATACAATTTATCCAAAAGAACTGAAGTTAAATAGAGATTATTAAAATTAGCAATTTTCATATCATACCCATATCAACCCGAGACACCCATATCCGCCCGAGGGATGATATGGGTCGAAGGTTGATATGGGGTATGATATGAAACTTGCCATATCGTAATCTATCTATCATACATTTTTATTCTGACAAGTTTGCCTATTTTCTATGGTATGCGGAGTCATATTAGTGTACTGCTAAAGCGCCAAGTGCTCCGAATAAACCGCCGAGTGATCCGAATGTGCTAGACCGCCGATTGCTCCGAATGTGGTGATGTGGGTTTTTTTGCCCGAGCAAAAAAGCCGTATCACACACGTGACCTGGTGATATAGGTTTGTTTTGCCCGTGCAAAAAAGCCGTAGCATCCACATGACCCATTATCACACCTTTTGTGCTCCATAAGAGTGATATGTGCTTGAATGCCACGTTAGTATCACATTATGCAGCATAACCATATGTTCTAGTAAATGTATGATAAATAAAAGTAATACTTCGGACACCGAAGCGCCGCTTTTGAATTTAAATGTATCAATATCTAATGACATACGCACTAATAAAATTTCTGACAAACGGGACGACTCAGATTTTGATATTGTTATTTGTTTTCATTCCTATGATGTATACATTTCTCAGTTAATTCGTTTTGCTAAGTCATCTTGTTAAGCAAGTGATTTTAGTAATCGAGCTTAAATTTTTTACTGCTAAACTTTCTGAGCAAGAGAACTTTATCATAAGTTATAAGACTTCGTGTTATCGTCGTCATTTTGAATTAATGCCCAAATATAACGTTGGTTTAAAAACACTTCTGCAAAAAGGTCTGTCCGAACCTAAATTTTATGGCGACTTAATCTATAAATTTAGAAAGATTGTTGGCAAAACTAATTTTTCGGGACAATTAAATAACATGTCACTCGCCACAAAAAGCTTACAACTAGGTTGCAACTTGGATATCTACGGCAAGCTGTATGCATGGTTGTTAACCCAGTTGTAGTTGATAGCTTTGCTCCCCTCTTTAATTGCACAACAGTAAGTTGGTCCTCAGACTGAATGACTGTTTCAGATGATCGGCATCTGACTATTAATATCTGTAGTAGTGCTCATCGTGGTCATTTTTATGGTACTTTCATATGTTATGGTTGTTGATAGCCACTGAGCATATTGCATTGTTTCATTACAGTAGTTTTGATCATGTGTGTTTTACTGTGATGTTGAATAGATGAAGTTAGGGTCCCCTATGCGGACCGATCGTATATTTGTAATTTGTAGCTGCATTAAAATTAAGGGTGCGATTACGCACGAATGAAACCGGTTGCTACCAAAAATGTTTCATAGTAACCAAATTAAGGCGGTTCTTTCGCGCCCCGTGGTTTCATATGTGACAATTGTATTGTTCTTATCTCCTCATCGTCTTTTAGGTGCATTGGGGTGCGGGTGGGGTTGTGCTTCGTGATTTTTGCATTTTTCTGGGTATCTTCACTTAGATTATGACAAATATGGCATTTGTTTTGTCATTATTTGTTCCTCATCTCACCTTCTTTTGGTGTCTTCGGAAGACTGTGTGTCGTAATTGTAGCATTTTCTAGGTACGAGAGTACTGCGCAAAGGGCTCATTGGCGATTTGATTCCAAACACAGGAAAATTTCAAACAGGATCCCTAGATTACACGATGGTGAGTCTGGTTTCAGACGGAATGACTGTCTAAATCATTTGCTTCATTTATTAAAAGAAATCTCCGTTCTAAAAGGAAATGATTTGCTTCCGGTGGGACGTAATTTAAAAATTCATATGACGATTCTCAATGGATACTTGGGCTGCATTGCTTCTGCTGTATGGCAGGCTTAAAACTTTTTCATCTGTTTTGTGCTTTTCAGCATATCGTTTAAAACACGTATGTTTTTGTTTGTTTTGTTTTTTGTTGTTTTATGTTTTTTTTTTGTTTTTTTTTTTGGACTTCTTACCATACTGGCATATGAAATGGTGTTTGCCTCCCGCCCCAATACCGACTATGAGCCCAACACCGCAATTGACATCATCCCACTTCCCATCGGGTTTCATAACAACACAGTCGTCACTTGCGTGGTGGTGATATTTATCGTTGTAATTCGAAACCCAGTTGGTGTATGTAATCGGAGCCCCTAAAATGTAAAGCAAACAGACCTGCTTTAACGCTTTATTTTGCGCTGGGCCCGAAAATGATCACTGGTCTAGGCGGCATCAAATGCCATTTTTAGCCTGCGCACCCGTGCAGAATGAATTCGTGCCGTCTCTAAAACAAAGTCATTTGTGCCATATAACTGAAGTGCCCTTGCCAAATTTAGTGTTTAAGATTAACACGTATAGATATATATTTGTTAGTAAACAGATCCGCAGCGTGCAATCATGAGGCCACACAAAGAACAAACAAAACAGAAACCACCGCCTGTACACGGTCAGTACTACAAACTACCGGGTGTTTAAATCGACTTTGCTGGTACAAAACCATCTAAACGTCACATTTTAATGGGGTCTGCTCAATAATTGCTGACTGACCCTCTCACGTTACAGGGTATTTAGACCTTAAATAGTAAAACTAAATACAACATAATACCTACATTAATAGGTTTTATTATCAGTATGTAATGCACTATTCCGCTACTACGTGTAACCATATATATCTAGCTTCTCAGAGTTAACTCTTGCACCCCGAGTTTCTGATATGGACTCTTACATTTCTGAATTTAGACACATATATTATTACAAGTTAGAGGTTCAGTTACAAATCAATAACAGAATGACAAACAGTGATGATCCTGATGAGAAGGCTAGTTACGACTCGTCTCATCTGAATCTACACTGTTTGCTACCGTACATGTATTGGTATGTAGGGATGAAAGTGTTAACTATTCACAGTCACTTTCCGTTATTAGTGCGTTCTTAAAAAGGTTTACTTTTTCAACCTTGCTCACACAGAAGTTCGCACTTTACCGACATGTTTTGCAAGAGGCAACTATTTATAAACAAGAGGGCCAAGATAGCCCTGTATCGCTACCTGATTACCTGACAAGTTTCGAGATAATTGGCCTCCCGGTTAAAGAGAAGAAGTTCCATATATATTTTCAAGATGGCGGCTATCTTGGATTTCCAGTCAGCATGATTTTAGCTGCTTTTGATCAATAAGTCGCCTCAAATTTTCTAATGAGGTTTCAAAAAAGGTAAGAGAAAAGTCCAGGGAGTGCCACAATCACAAACCGAAGCCCTTCCCAGACCCCAAGAGGAAGAGGAAACCGACAATCCTAAAGAAACACAAATCAAACAAACGTACGAAAAGCACTAAGATTAGCTCTCTCTTCCCCAAGCGAGGTAATCGCAATACTAAAAGGACTGAAAATCACAAGAACAAAATGACACACGGAAAGACATACAACAAATCGCCTCGTAGAATAAACCACAAAGCAACAAAGAGTAAATGGCCTTTTGATTCAGGGGAAAAGATTTCAGAATCGATTTTAACATGGCTGCCAGGGCAATCATCTTGGATTTCCAGTCAGAATGATTTAGCTATTTTTGCACAACAAGTCACCCTGATACTTCCTATTAAATATCGAGTCAGCTGGCCTTTCCGTTCAGAGGAAGTTCAAAATAGATTTTAAAGATGGCAACTGTGCCGGCCATATTGGATTTCCGATTAAAACATGTTTAGCTATTTTTTTTTTTTTTTTTTATCTACAAGTCATCCAGATACTTCCTACCATGTTTCGAGTCATCAAAATGTCGAGCATGTAAGATCCTTGACATTAATTAACACAAGAAACACATGTATGCAAAAGTTTCCTACCTGAGCTCCAGAGATAGGTGCCCTCAACCTTTTCATCGTTCAAACCAATATATACTGGCTCTCTGTAATTATGAGACTTGAGATAATTTGTGAAGAATTCTTGTTCCTGCGCATTTTGTATAGTCAATAAATGACCATTTCTAACTTTGCAGTGGTTTTCTGCATTGGACCATGTATCGGCATGAGGATTAATAACAAAGCAATACTGGCCATATTGGTCTAAATAACCGCCTGATCTTACAGCATCAAGTCTCACGTAGTCTGGACATTTACTTATATCACCTGCAAAGAACAAAACAAACAGAATGTAAAATGATGTTTTAACCGGATTATACAACTCCATGTAAAATGTATGGGAATTGTTCAATCAAATACACTTGAGAAAGTTGTTTAAGTATAAAATTAATGTAATAATCACATAAATATTATATTACATAAGGACATCCTACATAAATGATCCGTGTCAGCAATGAACACACGAACGCATACACGAATGAAAATAGCTTTAGTGTTCGTCTTCTAAGTTAGACTAGCAAGTTTCGGCAAGTTAAGCTTCGTCACTCACACTTTCAAAATTATGAAAAGTTGGATGATAAATGCATATTCAGTATTATATTATCAGGGGATCAGCTGGTGGTTTTCCTTTGCCCCAGTATTCCAGTGGTGTTGATTGACATCCGAGAGATCTCAAAGTGCCTCGACAGATTATTTCTGTCAAGTCTACAATTTTGCTTCATTTTAAGCTTTAACTGCGATTTATTTAAACGATACTGAACAAATATGTGAGAGGGTTGCATCTTGTAAAGCTAGCTTGAGCCCCCGCCCCCACTTACCGCCCCCATCCCCGTTTTACGGCCAGTCAACGCAATATGGTCATGTCGAAGGCGGCCAGTTTACCTAACCCCAAGTTTACTGGGCAAGTTCTCTAAGCGGTTAACCAGTATTGTGCACATTCTTTCGTCAGAAACTGACAACTGCCCTTCTTGAATCAGCGGAAGGGAGAGAATGACTGTTGAAAATATTTCATGATCAATCTCCACGAAAGAATGATGCCGACCTCGGCGGGGTCGAACCCGCGACCTCCTGGTCTCCAGTCGGACGAGCATCCAACAGAGCCACCGAGGCCGGCACAAAATATTCTAAACGGTTGGTGTGTCACCCTAAGTAAAAGTAAAATGGCAAACACGAGTACATGACAGTGATGTTTTATGCTAGGAGGTCAACCTCTCCTAATATACATAAACATTTGGTTGCAGTTTAATCCCCAGTATGCTCACCAAGTTTCAAGGCCCTTCGAATGGTTTTTGAAACATCCTGCTAAAAAGGTTTCGTCATCATTCTATAAATAGGGGCATAACTCTGGAAAAATCGGATTTGTTTTTCTAAAGTTCATCGGACAATCTACTCATCATCCTCAATATTCACACCAAACGTCAAGTCGCCAGCTCAGTGCTTGAGAAATCATGCTGACAAGATTTTTATCAACTGTTTACAGTGGCATAAAAACGGAATGATTGGAAAAAAAAATCCGGAAATTTATTTATCATCCCCATTCAGCGTACCGCGTTTCAAAGTTTTAGATCAAACACTTTTTTTCAGATATCTTGCTTACAATATTCTATTATATCTGTCGAAAAAGGAGCATAAATCTGGACTTACAAGTCCGACGAAAAAATAAAACAAAATAATACAGTTCCACTGATTTTCCATCCTGACTGCACATAAACATACTTAGGATCCTATTTCTATGCATAGTGTCGAGCAATGGACGGATGACTCAAAAGCAATATGCCCCACTACCTTCAACAAAGTTTGGGGTATAATAGCAGGCGTATGAATGTTCATGAGCTAGAAACAGGAGCTAGACACAGAATGAGCCGGAATGCAACATTTCATACAAAATTGCATTTGTGCCCAAAGAAGACTCAGATCAGCATCCACGCAGTCTTCCATGTCTGCCTGAATATAGGGATCAAACATTGTTTTTCATGCAGTGACAGTCGCCAGGTCCCGTGGGAGGTGTTAAAAACCGAGGCTGAAGGCCGCGGTTTTCAACACCTCCCACGGGACCTGGATTGAAAAACCATGTTCGATCGCTATGATTGCATAAAACTGAAAACATTTGCTACAGATTATTTGCTATTTCTAGCAATATTTTGTTTCGCCTTTTCCCCGATATTGTGCGAACGCTATTTCCACGGACTATGCTCGCTCTAGGGCAGGGCAGTGCACATCTCGTGACGGCAGCAATTCTGTGGCCCCGGTAAGAGCATATTGAAAGGTGCGTAGCTGTGCATTAACAGCATTGTTAATACACGGCTTTTCGCCGGTTAATGCACGGCTGTTAATAACGTGCGACACTGACTTTATGCAATAATACGATTTGGATCACTGACTACGTAGTGAGTGCCCTGCGAAAATTCTGGTCAGATTTTGCGGTATATAATATAGCGCAGGCTTATCTGAATCTTCTCTAGGCGCACATGTGATCTTGTAGGAAATACTGTGTCCCAGCTCGTATGGCATAATCTCATGCAGCAAGTATATAAATACACAAACCATGTGGAACAGGAGTAGTAGAATGGACTGTAATTGTTATTGGTCTTGTCGTTGTAATGGACGTGGTAGTAGATTTAGGGGTGCTTATTGTAGATGACCTGGTTGTCGGTTTTGGGGTAGCTGTTGTAGTTGATATGGTTGTAGGGTCCGTGGTAGTTGTTGTTGTTAGCGTGGTTGTAGAGCAGGGTGTTGTAGTTATAGTAGACATAGTGGCTGGTTTTGTTGTTGTCAATGGTGTGGAAGTGAATGCCGGTTGAGGTGTGATTGTAGAACTGGTAGTTGTCGAGGCACTTGTCGCTGTAGTTGTAAAAGTGGGTTGCGATGTCGTCGTTATAACTATCGGAAATGAAAGTAATATGCATAGCATTGTTG
The DNA here is from genome assembly GCA_964016985.1 of Anodontia alba. Taxonomy (NCBI): domain Eukaryota; kingdom Metazoa; phylum Mollusca; class Bivalvia; order Lucinida; family Lucinidae; genus Anodontia; species Anodontia alba. The sequence goes on along the minus strand of OZ024836.1, from coordinate 21,317,831 downwards.
ATAGTTTTCGGATTTCTTTATGGAAATATAGGTTGCGGGTACTCATTAGAAACGTCTCACCAAGGCGTTTCTAATGAGTATCTACAACACATGATTTTTGTGGAGAAATAATGAAATATTGATCTGGATATCCCTCTTGTATGGAGACATGCAATAATAGCCGCGGCTTGGAAAAAAAAAATCAATTGTCTTTGGGACAAATGCGAAATATAAAGACCCAGATAAGCCAGAGAGGCCACATTCTCTGACACATAATTCAAGATAAGGCTCTTTTTTATTCAAAAAGTACTGATATTTTTTCTTATTTCTTGACAAAGGCATGTGTTGTGGGTACCGAGGCGCTTCTAATTAGTACCAAACATATGTTTACGTCGAGAAATATGAGCAAAAAGTTGCATGTGGTTACCCCCTTTTATCTTGAAGTATGCTGATAACAGTATTTGCTATAACTGGCTGTAAGCTACAATATCAAAAAACACTCTGTAAGTGGACAGCGCGTGTCCTGATGATACTGCAATTTTGCAGATTCGACTTGAGCCTTCGGTGTCCGCATATGTTCTTGTGGCCTGGCTAAATTATCTTGTGCTTGGGATTCAAAGTATCAGGCGAATATTTAGGCTCGTAGAGTAAAAATATACATTCATATTAAATCTTTTCTTAATGTTAACCTGGGACGGCTCTGCTTTCTGGCCCCGAGGTTACAAAACATTTTTCATGCTCAACTCAGCTGAGCATGAATTTTGTCATGCAAATAAATCTCAAATTACGATCAATTTCAATTTCTTTCTTAAAAAACATAGCTGAGCATAAAATTTTCTCTGTTAATAAATATGAAAATACCAATTATTGTTGGCATTTTCATATTTATTTGCAGAGAAATTTTCATGCTTAGCTGAGTTGAGCATGAAAAGTTTTATAAACTCGGCACATGATTTTGAAATTTTCTGTGTCTCTTCACCTCTTTTATTTTTGTTACAATGATGTTTAAAAACGTTTTCCCAGTAATGTTGTACAGCAATGTACAGATACCTACACAAGCTGCACTGTTATTCAGCATTTTGTATAAGGAAAACTTTTGTGATTTCCTCTATGTTTTCTTGCAGACAAAGACCCTTCTAAAAAGGGGCCTGCTCTGAGAGGAAAGAATGTGCTCCCAAGAGGAACCATTTCCTTCCAGAGTTGTGCCCTTTTCAGCAATGAGGCAAATAACTTTGGCATACTTGTCTCCCATGAAAGTGTGTCTCTTCCCCTTAAGGTTGATCCTTACTGTTTTCTATATCCATTGCCGTCCAGATAAGAGGGGCATCCGAGCATACCATCACAAACATTTTTTATGAAAACTTCAGATTACATTAACTAAAGGATCAAATTGTGAAGACTGAAAGCTCTTAGCGCTCAGGTGCGCATGTAGTTCTAACATGATTTTGCAATATGAACGGATCTTTACATACGTACACGTGCACTCACGTGGACACACAAGAAGATGCAGTCACATATGCAAGTACTGCAAATGCGCTCACATACGCGCACATGCGCATTTACAGACGAACAAAATCCTTATTGTGCTCATATTAATAACTACTGGGACTTCTCGCTCCAGCTCGTTGAGAGACAAACAAACAGACAATTAGACAGACAGAAACAGGCAGACATATAGCTGGATGGATGGTCGGACGAACGAACGATAGAACAAAAGAACGGACAGCCGATTGTAGAAGGGGGGAGGGCAGGACGTACTGACTGATTCACTGTCAGACAGGCATGTATGGTCGCACGCATGTATGCACGCACCGTATGAAGCTAGAATTTAGAAGCAAGACTGTAGAAATTAAAATGCTGTAAGAGGGCATCGAAAGGCCTGATCAGCCTGCACAAAAGCTGATCTGGGCCTACTTTGTCCTCAAATTACATCATTACAAAAAACACGCCTATTCAAATATATAGAAAATTTCACCTCCAAAAACTGAAAATTTTGATTAAAAAAAAAATGACATTTTTATTTTTATATTTCTGCATGGTTGCAGGTACTCGTTAGGATCTCCTCGGCAAGGCGGTTCTAACGATTGCCCACAATCTATGTTTTTGAGCATCAATAAGAAATACAATGTACACCAGTGTAAACCCCAGTTTTACTATATAAAAGTGGGCTTTAAGGGGGGTAAATTTTATAGGCATATTTCGTGATGAGGGTCCTTTACGTGCGTTGCGCATCATATGATTATACAATATGAACCGACAAAATAAGGTATCCACATCGTTGTTATTTTTACTTTGTACTGTGGTATTTAATATGATTAGACAAAGACACATTGTATTTTTGAGGGGTTCATTTGGCGTCATGGACACCATCACTAAATTAAAAAAAAAAATGGTGTGGTTTCTTGTCTGTTTATGAATAATACCATAAAATCCAACACGCACTAGGCCACTTCGAACAACTGTATTTTGTTTTTACAGATTCACACACAAAGCGGGCTCACTGATCACAAGTCGCGAAAAAGCACTATAAAAGACCATAAAGTACTCGGAAACATTTACAGTCGCCACGAGGTACCACTTATAGTGAACGTAAATATGTTCTTTAGTGAGTGACTTTAGAACCAAGAAGGCAGATCAACAAACTGAAAGTAGCAGTCGTTGTATTACTGAAAAGCATTATAAAATGCAATACTGCTCATTACCTCTGAAAACTTTTTCACCAGAAATGTATTTGTTGTAATCTAATAAAGCAGCCTTGGTGAAGGTAAAGGACCAAACATGTTTTATAAACTAATTTGACTTATGAGGATCTTCCACAAGACAAGGATATCTACGAAGTATCGTGGTAATGCAAATGTTTGCAATATTAATGTCATAAACAATTGTATTAAGTTCGCAAATACAACTCCCACAATGGACATAACATGAGATATGTATATTTTAGTATCTCCTCAGTACAATTTGATGAAAGAATTTCCATCAGTAACTGACATAAAAGCATCCTGTTACCAGAAAGTGAAAGTTCTTGTCTTCACACCAGCTAATATATGTAACGCCGTGCTGTGGCCTTAACAAAGATTATTTTTTTTATAATTCATTTCAGAACAGTATATATTTCTTGTCCTCTGTTGTCATTAAAGATATTCATTGATTTTTTTTGAAAATGTATAAAAATAAAAGATAATCAAAGATGAGTCCTTGTTGTTCAAAACAAGATACAATGCACCAGGAAAAAATCGATCATTGAACTAATCTCTCTCTCTGTGTGTGTGTGTGTGTGTGTGTGTGTGTGTGTGTGTGTGTCCATTGCTCACCATGGTCATTCCTTTGAAACATATTAAACAACGTGAGATGGCTATGATGTGGCAGTGGTATTTTAGATATTCTATTGATCTCTCAAAAATTGCATTGAAGATAGTGTTGGTGGGCGTGTAAGAGTTTGCATTGCTTCATGGACGCTTGTGAGCAGACTCAATCTAATCTGTTCTTCTCTAATAATTATTTATTGTCTAAAAGATCCACTGTTCAGATGATTCTGTTCTTGACCGAAATGTGACCGCCTAAGTAACTATTTTTAAATATTGTTTCTGTTTATGTACGCAAGGGCGTATAATCCAGTGTATTCTTGTGATCACTTCATAAATTTAAATATGTATTGACTCATTTTTTTATATTAGTATATTTATTACTTACATATATCCCTGTTTGGAGGCGTTCCTGCACATTTGCGGACTTCTATGTACGAATCCACCAGTATTAGTCCAATCTGAAAGCAGTATCAACTAAACTGAAGTCAAGGTATTGTGTTCCATAAATATATGTTTCTCTACATGATGTAGAGATTCTATGAACATGTTTAGTCAGGCATCGGGTCGAATGTTTTCAGACAACACCTGTTCTGTGGATTCAAAAATGAATATGTCACTCACAAAACCTACCAACAGCTACCAGGAATGACCGATTTTAGTTTTTACTACATAACGTGTTTATGTTTATAGCGGTCCCTTTAATAATGACAGGATCACAATTTTGGACTCTTAAGTTAAGAGTTTACAATCTTCACCAAAACATCTAATAGATATATTGGACATATGCGGACAGCGAAGGCCTAAATCAGTCTCCGCACCCGCACTATCTAACCAGGCCCCGAGGTTATAAAACATTTTTCATGCATGAAATTGTCTCTGCTAATAAATATGAAAATGCCAACAATGGTTGGCATTTTCATATTTATTAGCAGAGAAATTTTCATGCTCAGCTATGTTCAGCAAGAAAAAAATTGCATTTGTCAGTAATTTGAGATTTATTAGCTGGACAAATTTCATGTTCAGCTGAGTTGAGCATGAAAAAAGTTTTATAACCTCGAAGCCAGGAGCTTCGTTGTCCGCTTATGTAATTATTAACAAAGTAGAATAGAACGTCGTATAACCAAGTTTTATATCTGTGTGACATGGCAGACTAGTCTATAAATTTACTGTTCGCATGTTTCAAACAAGCAGTCTCTTAAGGTACGGCTGAACAAGATTTGACAAGAATTTGACGCACTTGTTTACTGAACCCAAGTCTGTGTTCTACAAAAATGATCGCAAAACAATTTCCCTCTACCTGTGGACAAGTACCAACAGGAAAAAGGGGGGAAATGGGCACCATTATTGCAGATATGTTTGTTTTGTTACGAGATGATTTACGAAAGCAGAGAGTGCTTTTTCATTGGTGTTTCACTGATTGCATGATGGAGTCAGTGTGCTTGTCGAGCGGCCATTTTGTATTTTATAAAACATTTGAGACTAGAGTACAGAGTTGTTGCCAGTAATATCCATTTCGACCCCTTCGGCACGGTTTTACTACTATAGGGATCAAACATGTTTTTTCACGCATTAATATTCGCCAAGTCCCATGGGAGGTGTTGAAAACCGAGGCCGAAGGCCGCGGTTTTCGGCCTCGGTTTTCAACACCTCCCAAGGGACCTTGCGAATATTAATGCATTGAAAAACCATGTTCGATTGCTATTATTGCATAAAATCTGAAAACATTTGCTAAATTTCGCGGTATTTCTTGCACTATTTTATTTCGCTTTTTCACCGATGTCTCGCGAACGTAATTTCCACTTACTATGCTCGTTCTAGGGCCAGGCAAACCACATCTCGTGACGGCAGCGGTACGATCATATTGAAAGTTGCGTAGCCGTGCATTAACAGCGGTGGACTGCCTTGTTAATACACGGCTTTTCGTCAGTTAATGCATGGCTGTTAATAACCTGCAACACTGCTCTTTATGCAATAATTACCGTTCTTGGAAGGTGGTTCTGATGTTGTTTGTACTTGTTTGGGGTTGTGGCTGTTAGCTGCAGGTGTATTTTTCTTGTTTAGTCCTATTCATTGTCATGTTGTTGTGTTCTGATAGATACTATCTAGCATTGTGGTCACCGCATTGTGGAAGAGGGAGCTAGCTACTTTGTTTTTCTTTGTTTATAGAGTATGAGCTGTCTAATGTTTTTTTTTTTTTTTTTTTTTTTTTTTTTGTTGTTGTTGTTTTTTGTTGTTTTTTTTTTGTTTCTTTTGGTATCATTTATAGGTTATGATCAGCGATTGTAACTCTTCCTGGATACCTTATATACTATTTCTATAAGGTTCCTTTCCTGAAAATATTAGGCCAAAATTATCGAAGCATTCAATTCAAAGTCTCAGTTTATAGATGATTTACTATGTAATGATGTTGATGCGAAAAATATAATTAAAGGTACAGGAAATGCCACAATAAGAAAACACTGTCTTCTCGAGGCAACAAACTTAGGAATGATGAGGAACAAACAAGGAAAAACTAAACATCACATATAAAACCGATGACGCACGAACAAAAGCTGAATTGCAACAGGAAACCGGCTTGGAACAGTCATTAGAAAACGGTACTCGCGCGTGGTAGATTTAAATTAATAATTCATTAAGCCCATTTCGGGATTTTGAAAATATTATGGTGACTGATGAGATCTAGCTAGCCAAAGTTAGCTACTCTGGCCCAGAAAACTTGATACTGAAACTGTGTCAGTTTTGTAAATACGTCCACTATTTTCAAGGGTCACTGTTTTAGAATCGATTACTCGCGCGTAACCTCACCCTTAATGCTGACGCAGCTCCAAATCTCATATGTATGTTTTGATCTGCACAGGTGTCTTCTTCCTCATCAATGAAATATCACAGTGACTCACATAATCAAACACAGTAATGCAACAAGTCATGGCTATCTGATTTTTTTTTCTTTCTGATTTAAAAATCTAATAATATAATCTAATATGACAAACGGAATTTGTTCTAAATATTCCGTTTTTTTTTTTTTTTTTTTTTTTTTTTTTTTTTTTTTTTTTTTGGATGGCGATGTCCCTCGCGCTACATCCTATGGTGTTTATATATTTCATCATTTGATTAGCTTTGAGTTTGGCACCTAACGAAACAGTGTTAGACAATGACAGATCTATTTAAAATATTAATAGATATGTAAATATTGAAGACCATTTATCCACGATTGTAGCATAATTATTGTCGTCATTGTAACAGCATCACGTGTAAGATAAGACTTTTATTCAAAGCCGGTTGTTATTACTGTATTACTGTATCCGAGGCCTGGTATAATCTCTCGATTCCTGGACCCGTTTTTGTCTTCTTTAAACCGGTAAATGTTGGCACGCGCAAGGTGGTAAGAGTAACAGTCAGGATCAAATTTGGTTGGTTTATCTTTCCAAAAGTTATTCAGTCTCGACTTAAATTGGTTAATGCTACCAGATGAAATCATTTCCTCCTAAAGAATGTTCCATTCGTTTATAACTCTTTGTGAAAAAAAAATTGTTTCCGTAAGTCCAGTCTAAACAGACGTTTAAAAAGCTTTTGATTGTGACCGCTTGTTCTTATCATGGGTTGCAGGGTAAATAGTTTATCCTTTTCGCATTTATAAATTCCATTCAGTATTTTAAAAACTTCATATCAGCTCTTGATCTCCTGTATTGTAGTGAGAGTAGTCCTATTTTTTTTCATTCTCTCTGTGTAATTTAAGTGTCTTATATTGTGTACCATACGTGTGGCCCTTCTTTGCTCATTCTTCAAAGATATACAATATTTTTTTTTATAAATAACTTAGTAATACCATACCGTTGAAGCATATTCTATGTGAGGGCGAACGATTTCCTTATTGAGTTAAAAACAAAAAAAAAAAAAAAAAAAAAATAAAAATAAAATCCTTTTATCCAAATATTTGAATTTTTTTTTTTAATGACCCCTTTCTATTTGCCTTGGTTACCATTGCTTGTATTGTGGCACAAACTTTAATTTATTATCGATAACAACCCCTAATTCCTTCTGTTCTTCATCATTTTTAATCTGATTAGGTTCATTCACCATTCACAATCATATAATAAGAACTAAATGGCTGGTCTCAATACAGATGCATGGCATGTGGTTACATTTCTTATAATCAAAATTTATTTGCCAGATGCCCGATCAGTTATCATTTCGAGATAGATCTTGCTGAACTATATTTGCTTCTTCCTGTATATTAACAATAGCGTAAATTTAAGCATCATCAGCAAGGAGTTTGACAAAACTGTGTACTACGTCAGGTAGGTCATTTATGAATACTAAGAATAGGGTCGGTCCTAACACAGTTTCCTGTTGTATCCCGCTGGACACATCTGTCCAATCTGATGAGGATACATTAACTTGGATACGTTGTTTGCGATTCTTTAGGAAACTTTCTATCCAATATAAGACTATCCCTTGAATTCCGTAACCTTTCAACTTCTTTAATAATCTTTGATGTAGCACTGTATCGAAAGTCTTTTGAAAATCGAGATAAATGATATCGATATTGTTTTTGCTATCTAATTCATCAGTTTAAATTTCGCATACATCTATAAGTTGTATTACACAGGAATAACCTATTCTCAATCCATGTTGGTATTTCGTAAATAGATTATTACTTTCCGTGTGGTCCATAATTTTATCCCTAACAATTTTTCCATTAATTTAGACACCACTGAGGTCAAACTAATAGGTCTGAGGTTCTCTGTTACAGTTTTAGGTCCTTTTTATGTAATGATATTATGCTTGTTAGTTTCCACCCAACAAGAATTTTCCCTTCTTGTCAAGGTTTTTTTTTTTTTTTTTTTTTTTTTTTTCTTAATTTTGTCAGGGGTTCCTTTATTACGTTCATTGTTTCCACTAAGAGTTTAGGGTGGAAAATATCTGGTCCTTGGGATTTTGAAGTGTTGAGATGTTTAATACGATTCGATTAATTCTACAGTGATGTCAAAATTTTCTAAAGTGGTTCCTTCACATCTATTATCAAAAGGAGGAATTACTGTTGTATTTTCTCTAGTAAATACGCTTATAAAAATGTTCAACATTTTTGTTTTCTGCAATCCATCAGTCAGAGTTTCCCCATTTTCATCTACTAAGTTCCCAACTGATTCTCTAGTTTTGGTTCTTGATTGGACATATTTCCAAAATGCTTTATTGTTGGTTTTAATATTCTCTGAAAGATGATTCTCATATCCTCTTTTGGTAGCCTTTAATTCCTTGTTTGCTTCTCTTCTTGCTGTTTCGTACAATAATTTGTTATCTACCGATAATAACAATACTGGTATCTTTTCCATTTTGTTCTCTTCTTCTTTATTGCTCTGAGACTTTCTCTATTCATCCAAGGAGTATCATGTTTCTTATTAAAATTTCTGTGCACTGGTATTTATTTCATTACTTCATTACTGATTATGTGGGTAAAGCTTTCCCATGATTCTTGTAGATTTTTGGTTTCTGAGATTTCATTTCCTACATAATACTGTTTAACCTATGTTTTATTGCCTCATAGTCATCTTTATAAAAATTTAATTTATCTACAGGATTTTGGAATCTAGTAATGTATGTTACTTGATTAAAATTTAGTGTTACATGGTCACTTTTGCCTAGTGGTGGTAAATACTCAAGATTGTCTCTCATATTCTCTTCATTTGCTAATATTATATCTAAAAGTGAGTATCTCTGATTTTCTCTAATTCTGGTAACTTTTTTCACATGTTGAAATAAAAAAAATTATCTCTTATAATTTCTAAAAAAAATATAAATGGTGCTCTTTTTACATTTGATGTCTGTACATCCTCTTTATCATAACCTGCTATATGTTCTAACTCTGCTATACATTCATCTGAACAGTTAGGGCTCCTATATACAACTACCTAAATAGCAAATCATTATTCCTAAGCTTTATTTTACGAGGGTCCTGCAAAGCATTTTATCACTGGGTTCGGATTACTTCAGTGCTACGTGTTATCAAACATATTTTTATTACAAACTTTCAAAGTATTCCCCCTTTGCTGAAACACATTTTTGTAATCTTTCTACCCTGTCGCGAAAAGAAGATGAATAGGTTTCTTTTGGTATCTGTTGGAGACACTGATAAATAGCGCTGCCAAGAAAACTTCTAGACGTATACTTATTTCCAGAAAGCATTTTCTTAAGCCTTGGAAATATAAAGAAGTCACAGGGACTCAGGTCAGGTAAATAAGATGGATGATTTAAATCTTTGACCTTTTCAGAAGTCAAAAAATACTTAACAACTTCACATTTACGAGAGGAGGCGTTGTCATGTAAAAGGTGGACTCCTGACCATCCTTTGCTTGGTCTTTCTTATTATAACAAGTAAATTGGTCAGTGTATATGACTGCATCTATTTCAGTTTGAAATAACTCGGTCAGTTGGAAAGCAATTAACACGAAATAAACGGGTATCGTTAGCTATTCAACACACCATTCAAGTGCAGTGAAGCATTTTAAAATATACCTAGGATAAAACTTAGGAAGCCTATTAGTGACAACGTTTTGCACGACCCTCGTATTGTCTTTAGCCTTTATGTGTTATAATTCTTATAAATTTAATGCTCTTGCATTTAAATCAGATTTTACGTAAATAATGATCCCTCCCAGTACTTATGCCAAAATTTGTACTAAATATGTTATAACCATTTACAGAAAATACCACACTATCAATTCGCAGATTGTCTCTATTTTTAGATAGAACCTCTGTTATAACTATTATAACAAACGGATTCTTGGTAATTAATGCTAACAGTTCGTCTCTTTTATTAAGTAGACTATCTGCGTTTGTGTAAGAAAGGCTTAGCATAAAAATAGTCAGTACTTCATTTTCAATTATGATTAGCAAACAAAATATTTTAGTTTAATTGGCTATGGCATCAGTCTTACTGACACCGATTTACGTCTAAGTCTTTACATTATTTCTATTCCCAGTCGAGTAGTACGGATATTTCGACCATTCCTGCCGGGCTCATTTCGTTTACATAGCAACTAGTAGAAACACTGGCAGTTGTGACTTGGTCATACTAAGTTGGATATAACCAATGAAGACTCAGCCTGCACATCCGCGCAGACTTGCAGGTCTTCGAAACTTTGCATCCTTGGTTATCAAAAATGCGCCAGATGAAGCTTCTGATCACATTGTGCAAAAATGCGCAGGTCGATCTGAGTTTTTGCTGGGTGCACATGTCCGAAGGTACGTTTTCTGACGTGCTGGCTCACAGTTTTATGCCATTGTCTATGTGTTCAATCGGTATGCTTACCAAAGTTACAAGGCTTGGCTTTGGACAGATACGCAATTCATAGCCGAGCAATTAAAATAACATGATTTTGAGTAATATCCCAGCAAACACACAACATCCTAACAACGTCGTTTCAACGTCGCTGCAATGTCGTGACGTTGCAGCGTAGTTGTAACGACGTTGTTGCAACGTTGTATGTTTGCTGGGATAAATGCGTGTGCTTTTTAACATTCGTGAGTATTGATGTGCGTACATTTATTACTACTAGCTTGGTAATGACTATTTGATCAAGGGTGGGGATACGTTTAAACCGTTTTGGGCAGCTACATAAGTAAGGCTTATACTTCGCCTTGAATCAAATGTGTGCTACAGTGAAAGTTTTCAACAGCATCTATATTTGACAGCTAAAGCTACTATTTAAACTGAGGACATGTGTATAGATTTACAATGTGCCTGAGGTGGCGTTTAACCTAAACCCTGCTCCTCTAAACTTAATTGTCTCATTAATAGTAGTGGGTGAATTCCCAAAGACATCTAATAATTTGTTAGCTATATGTTTCGAAACGATTTGAAATACCAACTTGATTCATTATTTATTAATATTATTATGGTTTTAGGTTTGCTTACTTTTTCAATACTTCCGTCATGTAATCAAATGTATTCAAACAGGAATGACACCTAAGAGCAAGGAATGCATTCACAAAACTGTGTCAGTTTTCTGAGCCAGGCTATCTAGTCTCGACCAGTAATCAGTATCAGTAATCCTCATTTTCTAGATTTCCGGATTAGCCTAGTGATCGCCAGGGACAGGAAGATAAAAGCTACATTAGTGAAGTACGTGGAGCCATTTTACTGCCGTCATACGGCACTAAAGCTTCCTTTAGTGGGTGAAGATAAATAGATTTTAACAGGAATGACCCTTAACAGCAATGCATATACTCACAAAACTGCAAGCAGTGGATATGTTCTTTTTTTTTTTTTTTGCGGCCTGACTAACTCGTTCTGACATTAAGGCAAAAAAACACATTCACCACATTCACAAAACTAAAAGACTTTTAACAGTAAAAAAAAAAAAAAAAAAAAAAAAAAAAAAAAAAGAAAACATAGGATTCAACAAATCACCTACCTGCCCACTCAGCTGCATGCTTGCAAATCCCATCCAACTTACTAATTTACCTATCTGTGTGTCTAATCTATATAGCTAGCGACATGCCTACCAGTCACACACACACACACACACACACACACACACACACACACACACACACACACAACTTTCACTGTTGGTAACTCTGTTTTGTATATATATTTATCTGCATGTATGGTATGTAAAATGGGGTCGGAAAGGGACGGTATGTAAAAATAATATGGGGTCGGAAAGGGGAGGAGGCTCCGACCAAACAAAAAACATAAGAATACATAAATGAATAAATATATATATGGAGAAAGGCCACAATAGTCGAGTGCCAACCTTTTGTAGCAGATGAAAAGATGAGCCATTATGCAGTCTGAGCCGCAACTCAACGCCTTGCTATTTAGAAGAAAAAAACAGTTATCATATTGTTGAATAACATTCATCCTGTAACCTATTTTCATGAATTATTAAAAAATCGGATAACGTGCAATCCTTTCAAATTTATAAACGAATAACAATCTTAAATGTTACCTTTTGTAACAAAGAACACACAACAGCAAAAAAATTAGAGCCTCCGTTTTAAATTCGGATTTTGATAGACCTTTCGTTAGAAGCATTTACAACACAACGTTATATTTCAAAATAATTAATAGCGACCAAATGAGTCAAGCCTAATTTCATTCGAAAAAATATGAAATAGAGATAATACTAACTATTACAAGTTTGAATTCCGCTTTAATGACCATTAGAAGTGCTTAAGGACGCGTGACGAAGCCTCGGTCGAACGGTTGTGATATGGATATGGCAAATTCGCGACTCTGAAGTGATCCTACATACCAGATAAGACTGTATGGAACATAAAAGTTTGAAAGTGTTATCATTAATAGATATATAGTGCATCATTTTTCCGCTCCACCGTCAGCAGTTTTAAGCTTACCTGTCTCTGAAACTGTATGCTTTTCCAGTGTCCTTTATAACTGCAAGCAGTGAATGTCGGCTTGCATCCGAATTGTTGCAATATGCCAATCACCTTTGAGTTGTTATTAGGCTGAGAGTAGACATTTATACCGGTGCTGTGAAAGTTGCACAAACATTCATATTCCGCATTGACGCTCACAAGCCCGAACAGAAATAAGACTATATACAGAGTCGTCATATTATATAGGATATATTTTGCCTACGACGACACTTCCTTACAGCTTTTTGGTTTGTTATCTATAACCTATATGTGCATTATCTAGAAAAATTATCTAAGTGCTTATAAGAATTTGCTAGTCTTATAGAAGATAATGTGTGACCCTGCATGGAAGACGTACAAATTATAGAACAAAATAAATTTGCTATATTTACCTAAATATTGAGACCATATAAGTCCCGACCATAATTATTATAAAATCTGAGTAGATCAATTTCCTGCCTTTTGGTATGTCTAACAACCGTTGCATTAGTAGCAAAAAGTAAGGACCCTATTCCCATGCCGCTGTCCGCGACGGCTGATCTCGGTCTACACAGTTGCTAAGACGAATAGTAAGAGTAAATACGGCAAGCTGTATATACTAGCAATATGTCAAAATTTATTAAATCTAACGGTAAGTTTACATTTCAGACAGAGCATTTAGCATCTCCTCGTCAGTGTTGCAAATTTCTTTACTGCTTATGAAGAGTCTTAATAAACCGAGACTTCCATTTTACTACTCCGTAGTGTGTTCTGTGTTTCCAAAGACATTTTTGACGTTTATTTTACTACACTGAAGCTGGTGTTAGTGCCCTGAGGCGGCGATAGAACGTCTCACCGTACACCAACATAGTGCAGATTATATTTCACTTCCTTTTGGACCATTGTGCCGGTTATGGTATATTTGAAGATGAAGTTCTGCTCATGTATATGCTAGAGGGCGTAAGCAGTGTTTCAAACATCATAACTGCTTATAGAGTCACAATAAAACCGAGATTCCCATTTTCTAATCCGTAGTGTGTTCTTTGTTTAAAGGGCAATTTTTGACGTTTATTTCGTAAATACGCTGGTGTGCCTGAAACTGTATTGTGTAGTATATAGAGACTCATACTTCTTTATGCCACGATAAATTATAGATTATTAGCTTACCTGAGTCGAAAGCTTATAGTATAGCAGGGCTCCGTCGTCCGTGTTTGCGTGCGTCCGCCCATCTGTCCGTGCGTCCATACTTTCGAACAAAATATCTCCAAGGCCAGATGACTAATATCTATCAAATATCAACAGATACTATCAGTGAGGAGGGGGATTAGCTGTATTATGTTTTGGGCAGACCTGATCTGAACTTAAGTTTCCATGCCAACCATGTGAAAAATGTTGTCAGGACCAAACTAACTTCATTTTGATCGGATCTTCAACAAGCTTGCAGATAGCGAGGACAGACGTATAATCTCGGACATGTTCGAGTTTGGCCCACTTTCGCCTATTGGCTAGAGGGTTACCCACCCTTGATGGCCTCAAAAACTTAGAAAAAATATGTCAGAATGATAGATGTTTCTTTATTGAAAACATTCATCATATTTGCAGACAATGAGGACAGACGTAAAATCTTGGACGAGTTCGATTTGGGGGCAAATCGGACTGTTCACGTGAGTTACTTGTTCTTTAGTCTCCCATAGACATATAATGGGGAAAACATTGTCTGGACGACAGCGCCTTCATTTTTAATCGATTCTTCATCAAACTTTCAAATAACAAGATCAGACATACAATCTCTAACAAGTTTTCGTAAGGCCATCTCCGACTGCAGGGTAAGAGTCGGGGTGATAGCAATTTTTAGTTTAAACGCATCTTCGTCAGAGTTGCAGATAACGAAGACAGATATAATATCTTGGATGAATTTGACTTTTGGGCAGGTCGGATTATTCAGATGAAAGTTCTTTGGTTCCACATAGTCATACAATGTGGAACATCTTATCCGGACGATAGCGGCATGTTTTTACTTATCGGATCTTTATCAAGCATGCAGATACCTAGGACAGGCACAGAATCTTGGACGTTCGATTTTAGCTTACCTTCAACAATTAGCTTGAGAATTTCCTGCCCTTTAGGGCCTTATAGACTTACAGCAATTTCATTATGATTGAATCATAATCAGACTTACAGGTTATGAGGACAGCTATACAAAATGACGAATTTGATTTTGGTGCAGATCGGACTATTCACATAAGAGTTGCTTGCTTTTTAGTCTCCCGTAGATATATAATAGGGAAAATGTTGTCCGGACGATAGCAACTTAAATGGATCTTTACCAAAATTGCAAATAAGAAGAGATGCATAAATTCTCGGAAAAGTCCGATTATGGCTCACCTTTAACTATTGGCATGAAAGTTACCTGCCCTTGAGGGCCTTATAGACGGAATGTGTGGTCTTGATAATAGCGATTTCGTTTTGATCGAATCTTCATTAGACGCAGGTAATGTGGACAACTATACAATCTTGGACGTGTTTCAAAGGGGCTGAAGCTGATTTATGCCACATATCAAACCATTCCGTTTCTCGTCTGTAAAAGTTTAGAGGGACTGCTATCAGGCATGGACAAGAATTCCGCTATCATGTTATTAGAAAATTATTCGGTACAAATTGAATTGTCTGAAATGAAGTCAACTGTCATTTGAAACATGTAGTAACTACAACTATTATGGCACAAATGAATCTCAACCCATAACAAAAAGAGAGCTGTGTTATGAAAAAGAAAACAGATTGCTCCACATTGGGAGCAATTTATTTGCTTTCATGTTAGAGAACTATTATAGAAGATGTCCAGAAATAGCCAGCCATAGTCCCAGATAATAGCCTATCAATGACATCAAGCGAAACAGCAAACAGACACTGACACAAAGTACATAAGCCATATACCCGTATCTGGAAAGTCCGCAGGGAGGCCTTTTTTCCGCATGGAAACCTGCGGACATTAACCTGCGGAGGTAAGCGGAGTATTGGGACGCAATTTCCGATGGACACCTGCGGACAATTTTACGCAGAGCAGATGTCCGTTGGAAAAAACATCCCAATACTCCGCATACCTCCGCAGGCCTCCATGCGGACGTCCGCAGGCCTCCATGCGGACGTCCGCAGGCCTCCATGCGGACGTCTGCAGGCCTTCATGCGGACGTCCGCAGGCCTCCATGCGGACTTCCGCAAACATCCATGCGGACGTCCGCAGGCCTCCATGAGGACGTCCGCAGGCCTCATGCGGACGTCTGCAAACATCCATGCGGACTTCCGCAGTCCTCCATGCGGACGTCCGCAAACATCCATGCGGACGTCCGCAACACTCCATGCGGACGTCCGCAGGCCTCCATGCGGATGTCAGCACGTCTCCCTTGCGGATGTCCGCAGGCCTCCCTGTAGATGTCCGTACGTCTCCCTGCGGACGTCCGCAGGCCTCTCTGCTGATGTCTGCATGTCTCCCTGTGGTAAATGCTGATATCGACACGTGTCCATGCAAATGTACGTGGACATCTGCAGGCTTAAATCCTTGGAAAAGTGTGCTGTAATCTTCTAGACGTCTGTAGGGGTTCTTAGGGATGTCCCTAACCAGTTTAGCGGCTGTTTATAGGCATCATGCTGACATCTGCAAGCTTCCATTCTGACATCCATAAGTTCCTTAAGGGCATTAGCAAGTTACCTTTCTTTGTTTCATACCCTTTAAATTAGAAAAGGGTTGTTCCATTTATATTCCTGTAAGAATTCCTGAGGATGTCCCCCTGAACTTTGTCGCAGTGTTAGTCGGCTAAAATTATTCAAATCAGGTTGACTGTACCTGAAGGCTAATCATGGTCATCTGATGTAACTAATCCTAGTGAGATCTTGGGCTGGGGGGGGGGGGAGGGGGGAGGGAAAAAAAAAAAACTACATTCAATTTCTCAACCGATAAACTTATTTAATTTTTTAATTTACAAAGAATAGACAATATTATTATTAATGTGTTAATGGGGGTGGGGGGGGGGGCGGGGGCGGGGACGCGGGAAAAAAAAAACTACATTCAATTTCTCAACCGATAAACTTATTTAATTTTTTGATTTACAAAGAATAGACAATATTATTATTAATGTGTTAATGTGCCGATGGTTTCAATTTTTCGGACAGTCTTCTATTTATTTCTGTCCTTGTCAGGTCCTTCCCATCATAGACTGGATAAATTTTCAGGATGATGTCTGAAAAAAAAAATATTCATGTGAGAGGTGGCATTTTCTACCCTGAGCTGACATGCATAAATTTAACCTAATATAACTCCAAACCAGTACAGAATCAGTACAAATACAAAATTAATAACCAGAAACCTTTTACATGCTGGCTACGATACTCTGTCAGCGCAACTATAACAGTACCCATCACAATGCTAAACAACAACATCTTTTCCTTGTCTTACTTATGATGGCCACCAGACATTTAAATGATTGTCCATATTTTTTACATTTGACAAGCATTTAATGTTTAATGCTTAAAACCAAATGAATAAGTCAGAACTTTTTATAAGAAGACTATTTTCTATTACCTCATTTTGCTATTTTCTACTACATTTTGCTGTTTTCTACTACCCCATTTCTTTCAGTCTAAGTCTATACTCCAGATTACAATAGCCTTAGTTCTCTTAAAATTTACGGTTACCCAACACATTACTAGGTTGATCAGTGCTACTCTAGTAGTTACCTTACCTTGAAGTACTGCAAGTTTTTCTTGGTCAGCCAGACCCTCTTTGGACACGGTTGTACCACCGAAATTCTTTTCAAAAGCAGCCACACACCTTCCGCTTCTCTCGTCATCTGTAAACATAGGATGCAGAAGATGTTTGGCTGCTTTTGAAAAGTTTTTTTTTCTTCTGGCAGCACATTCAAGTTGTTCCTGATGAAAGATATATTAGTAAAATTAAACATCATAGTACATTATTGGTAGCATAAGCAAAGAACTACACAAGAAATTCAGTGAATGGTTATTGCTCTACTGCCTTTGCAGTAAGTGAACATACTGCACTGACAGTGTTAAAAGTGCATACTATGCATACTTTTAACACTGCCAGTGCACTTTGTACATTTGATTTTGAAAAGGTCAATGTAGGCCAGGCTACTGTTATTCAGCAGGACTTGTCCAGGAGCATCAATGACTGAAATGAAATTACCGCAGAGGCTTAAGTGTCCAAGAAAAAGTTTTCTCATTGTTCACTGAAGTGTGAATAGTAGGTCCAGGTCAGCCATGTTTGTTTGCATTTAGCCACATCATTATGGTGTATTGATGAACAAAGGGTTGAAAAAGGTAGACAGATTTTACATTATGTGTTAACAATTGTTCACTGAAGTTAGGGAAGTAAGTCATGTCAGTATCCATGAAATTGAGTTAAAAGCAGATGCTAAAACCACTACCATTGGAAAATAACATTATGTCACTCCTGTGTGCTTGAAATTAGTCACAAGAAAGAACATTATTACTTACAATTGTTTCTAGATTCTGAATATGATTGATGCCTTAGCTGTTATGATGATCAAATTATGGTATACAGTTAAAATACCGAAACTTAATTCAAAGCCTAGCTTTTTTTTACAAATCCAGTTTTATTTATTTATTTATTTATTTTTTTTATTTTTTTTTTATGTAAATCAAGCTCAGAGGAAATTTAGCAACTGCTTAAAAGGCAAATACAAATGTGTTGAATTCCACTAGGCTGTGAGCACTTCAGTAAGGAGGTGGCTGCAAAACAACTGCTTCTAATTATCTCAAGATGGTTTCTGAAATACATATATAGCCATCTCTAAATTAATTTTTTAACAAAATCCTGTATTCATGGGCTCATTTGTGAACCGGAGATGAGTATTAATAATGGTTAAAGAGAAAAACTATACACCAGGGAATACAGAATAGTACCACTTAAATTGTCAGTTTAAAAGTTGTTCCACTATAACATCACAGAATATTACATTGTGGTCCTCCATGGAGGCTTAGTAACGAGTTGTCAGAAGACAACACAGCTCGCCAGACGCACACCTCTGAAAACTTACATTGTGGTAACGCGTACACGGAGACCAGCAGATGCCAAAATATTGTGCTAACTCAGACAACGACAGTTGCCGATGCCAACTACTTAGTAACAACATAAGCTCTCCAGGGACATAGTCCCTGCAAGCTAAAAAGGTAGGTATCATAAATTAATCATAACTTTTAACTGGATTGGAATTTTTTTTATGAGTTTTCAACAAAATGATTCTCTTTTAATATTCTTTTAACAGACTGAATACCATGCATATTTAAAATTTCTTGAAGTTGCCCTTTTACTCATCTAGAAATTGGCTTCATACGGTGGAAGATACAGATGGCAAAACTGTCTTGCATTAATACTATGCAATAGCTGTGTTTGACAAAGAAGGGTTAAAACAAGACCGATACCATCTTTTTTTTGATAAATGAATATAAATATATACTTACTACAGTATATCCATTAAAAGTCAAGTCAGTCTGCAGTCTAGAAAATCTGGCATTTGTAGGCTGAAATAAGAGAATAAGAGTAATGGTGCATCTTGGTTTGAAATGAAGTTTAGTAAAACTAACACATTTTTTAATTTTGTATTTACAGGGTTTATATTCAACTAAAAATCTGTATGCTTATTTCAAAAGCTACTCAGGTGATAGAATGGATCATGTCAGTTGACTGTTCCACCAATGAGACATAATGCAACATACTGATTTATAAAAAATTCTTCCCTCTAATATCAATATCAATTAAAGCATCACAAATACTGCAAGATACCCAACACACTCAGACAAAAGAGGCTGTTTTGATAAAAAAAAGAAGAAAGTCATTTGGTAAAAATAATATTCTGTTCAAGATAAGACAATATAAGCGTATCAGATACAGTGTATGGAAAACCAGGATCTGACAGTATATGTGTAAGTAAAAGTACTTATTGTACTTGGTTTTATTTAGAAAGCATGAATGTCAGAAACTCACTTAAATTATTGGTCTGAAACATACCAAAATGAATTTGCCGGCCTCGGTGGCTCAGTTGGATGCGCCGTCCGACTGGAGACCAGGAGGTCGCGGGTTCAACCCCCGCCGAGGTCGGCAACATTCTTTCGTGAAGATTGATCATGAAATATTTTCTACGGTCATTCTCTCCCTTCCGCTGATTCAAGAAGGGCAGTTGTCAGTTTCTGGCGAAAGAATGTGCACAATACTGGTTAACCGCTTAGAGGACTAAGCCTGCCCAGTAAACGTGTGGTTAGGTAAACTGACCGCGCTCGACATGACCCCATTGGGTTGACTGGGCCGTAAAACCTCAACACAAACAAACAAACAAAAACCAAAGTGAATTTTCAGATCTGTAAAGAGCAAATAACTTGACCAAAAGCAACCAGAGTTTTGGCTCTTGGGCTCTTGTTACTTTTGATCCATTATATGTCCAAGAAGTTTTGTTCAGATAGTTCCAGAAGTAAAGGAACTTAAGAGACAAAAACCAATTTTCAGCCACTGAAAGGGCCATAGCACTTGTCATTAATTACAGGGATCAAAATAGATACTTGCCGACTCGCCAAAGTGAGTGTAAAATGTCTTAGGCAAGTGAAAACCATGGCATGCTCACCTGATCAGGCAAGTGTGAAATTTTGAAGAGTTTGTTGAAAAATCACTAAAAAACCTAAAAAACATTCTCCATTTTGTTCATCTCAAGAATGAAACAAATATTTCTAAGATCTGCAAGTTTTTTAACAGACTTTCTGATTGGTCAGCACCGATAAGATTGATCAATCAATAGGCATCCAAGTTGAGCTTGGCCTTCAGTAGTTTCACAACCAACAGTTTGATCTGTGCCCTGATATTGTTCAAAGTCACTTTTTTTTTTTTTTTTTTTTTTAATAAAATACAGTACATGGAATATCTCTCAGAAGTTGAAATAAAGGTTTCTGATACTAATAATTAGTAGCTTGTCTATATAGTTTGATTTATTTTGGTTCTAACACAACGATAAAACACCTGGCTGGAAGGTCACTTGATGCAAATCCCACGCTGAAAATAGGTAAGTACCATTTATCAGTGTACCACTTAGCCTAAACTGGTAGTAAAGCAGGGAACTGTCTATAAAATAAAAAAATCTTCTGACCTTGTACATGCAGTTAACACCAAAAATTCGGTATTTTTTGCCAGCAATTGTATAACTGGCCCAAACTATCAATCCCCTGATATAATATATATGCAAAAGTTTTCTGAGTACTGAAATGCTAAGTTATAGGCCGAAATATGGTGCGGGGAGGAGGTGTAGGAAGAAGAACAGATAGAAAGATACAACCACCGTGAGGGGATAAAACATAATAGTTTGCAATCATGTGGCAGGGTATAACAGAAACTCACAAATTATTGCTCGGAAGTATACAGTCAATTTTGCAGATGTGTCAAGGGTAACTCCAGCATAAAAACACAGGAGTTGCGGCTCCCATGAACATTGTGTAACCTTTAATTATTCAAACATCCATGAAGTTTCATCTAGATAATTCCAGGAGTAAGGGACTAGGGGCCATAATTCCAGAAGTAAAGGACTAGGGACAAAAAGAACTTTCCTCTAAAAATAGCCGTAACTCTCAATAATTAACAAGTTTCCACATCAATAATCCCAAGTAAGCTATTTCAGGTGGTAATATACATATATTCAAAATCTGAATGAAATTTGTGAAGAAATACTCACGTTACTGGTCAGTAATGGAGTGGATGGATCAACAGACACCAGAGGGTATAACTTCATACCCTGCCACTTTGTGGCGGGGAATAAAAATAATATCAAAGACCATACATTACTTCTACCTCTAAAAATATGATTTCTAAAAAAACTTCTCACCTGTTCAGCCAATTCTGTTTGTGAATTTGATGAGCATGGCTGCTTTGACTGTGGTGTTGAAACCCCTGAGGTAGCACTCTTGTCTGATGTTGCTGTCTGTGCTGATGCTACAGTGGCTGAGTCATCAGCTGTTTTTTTGCCCAGCAGCTGTGACTGAGACTGGTGCAACTGTTGTGGCTGTGAATGAGGCAGCTGTACCTGTGGCACCACAGGTGATGTGAATGTGTCCATTGCAATGACACTGTCATCATTGGAATTCAATGTCTCCAAGTAAGACTGGAATGATGTAGTCTGTGTAAAGCCAACTGGAGATGATGTAGCGCCATATGGTGAAGTGTAAAAATAGCCCGAGTTTAGTCTTTGCTGAAAAAGAAAAAAAAGTGCTATTAAGTCCTGATTGCTCTCCTGACGCCTGATTGCTTGTATCAATTGGGCAAGGGACTTTTCAAAAAAAAAAAAAAAAAAAGTGGCCCAAGTGGGCCAGGAATCGCTCGCCTGGAATTAGCTGATATGATGTGTAACATTGTGACATGGTGGCCATCTTGAGGTAACCTTTAGCAGTCCTGAGTATGCATGTCCCTTGATGCTACTTTTTAAGTTTCTCAACTGGCAACTGCTCGATCAAACTTAGGATTCAGGAGGAGATGATGTTGGTGCAAAGAGGAAGATTCAGTACACAAGATACTGTTACGGGACTTTTTGCTCTATATTCAATTCTAGGATATCCGAACAAAACAATTTTAACAACTCTGAATCTCCATGTCGCTTCAATACCACCTATCAAGTTTGAGCTCTATCTGGTATGCGCGTTGGGAGATGTCCTTTGAAGAATTTCAAGATGGGCATGAGGGACGCAACCTTGGATATCAGACTGCAAGGATTTTTGCTTTTCTGAATCTCTATGTTGCCCTCATGCCTCCAATCTTACCGACTTTCATTTTAGGTCAGGAGATGTCTCTTAAAGAATTTCAAGATCGCCGCCATCTTGGATATTGAACTGCAACAATTTTAGAAAAAATTCTGAATCTCCGTAAGCCCAATTGCTTCCTATGAATTTATGGCTCAATTTGACTTTCCTCTCAAGACAGCCATCTTGGATATCTGAACAGAAGAAATTAAGCAATTCTGAATCTCAGTATCGCCCTAATGCCTCCCATTAACTTTCAGCTTAATCACGCTCTGTTCAGAAGCAGATGTCCAATGAAGAATGGCCGCCATCTTGGATATCAGGATGGAACGGTTTTTAAAAATTCTGTATCTCCAACATTTGGTTTGGGAGAAGAAGTCGTTAATGGAATTTCAAGATGGCTATCGCAACGGAACAATTTTTGCATTTCTGAATCTCCATGTCACCCCAGCGCCTCAAATCATGTTTCAGCTCAATCCGACTATGTTTGGGTAGAGATGTGGTTTCAAGAATTTCAAGATGATGACCAACTTGGTTATTGAAACGGAACAATTTCAGCAGTTCTGAAAATCAATGTCACCCCGATGCCTGCCATCAAGTTTTAGCTGAATCCAACTTGTGGTGTGGGAGGTGATATCAGTTTAAAGATTTTAAAGATGGCTGCCATCTTGGATATTGCAACATTTCCATTTAAGCAATTCTGGATCTCCTAAGCACAGCAGGTCTTGCCTGACTGTAAGCTAATCTCTGTTGAATGCCCGGATGCCAAAATATACTCGACACCTTGTCCCATCCAACCTCCCCATTAGTTGGTATTAACATTTAGATATAATTTCGAAGTTCTGGGTTTTGGCAGAAATATAGGCATGGAGGCGATCTTGGTCATAGAACTTTGACCTAATATTCAAACTTTTGGTCCTTTGCCCAGAGGCTGTACGTGAAGCAGTAAGGTGGTCGTAAACAACACTTCAATCCTTATACATCATTTCACGTTGCCACCCAGAGAATAGAGGAAAGTGGAAGATAGGTGAGATGAGAATGCAAGAAAAGTTATTGATAGTGAAGAACCTCAGAAAACCAAGCCCCACTGCCTAAAAAAATCCATTGGAATTGGCCCAGTATTTTCAGAGAAGAATGGTCGATGGTGGAGGCTGTCAGGCTATAACCACCCCCAATCCCACACTGGTTGAGGAGTTAAAAAATTAATACATCACAGGATGTAGTTATGACACTACCATACTTTTGTATGCTTGTCAGTCAGGAGGGCAACCAGCCAGTTGTAAGATCTAAACAATGAGTTATAAACATTTGCCTATTATTTAGTTGTAACTGGGTTTAGTTACGAATAAAATTAAAATACAAAAGTGGCTAAGCAGTGCTTATGTAAATCAGTGGCTAAGCAGTGCTTATGTATATCAGTATCTCTTAAAACATTAAAGTCAGATATTTAGTCCGTTGTAAGAACTAGATAGATAGAGATGTACGGTAAAACACTGAATACCTATGCAGAGCTCTGACTACGATTTGGAAAACAGAGTCCCATAGCCCTTCTTACCTAAAAGTGGGAGTCCCATCAAACGAAAGAATACAGTCCCCTTTGAAAAGCAGGAGTCCCATCACCCAAATTATGAGTCCAAGACAGCACATCATCAGTTAGTGTGAGCTCTGCCATGATATTTAGTGTGAGCTCTGCTATGACATTATATTGTAACAGCCACTAGTATGTTGTGGTGTCGTCTTGTTATTTCAGACATCACTAACAAAATAAATGTTTTAAAAAACTACTGAGTGTTTTACTGAAGTAGCAGCTAAGCAACGTCTATCACAAACAGCTCCAAATTAAATTTACTGTCAAACAGGAGTGCTTTAAAGTTCATCCTTCATATGTGTGATCTGACCCTTCATTGAGAATTTATTGTTTATATTGATATATAAATAGCCAAAATGAACTAGACAGAAAAAAAAATACCTGGAAAGAGTGGAAATAGTTCCAGAGAGTATTTATGCTTTGCTGGATACTGTCGAGCCGCTCGTTTACTCCAGTACATCCCGAACACAAGGCATTTCTGGCATTTTCTTTGGATGGCTCATCCAATGGGTTTGAGAACAAAATCTCTGAGGACTGCCTAAACACCTCAGCTGTATCTGTGCTATTTCTGCAAAGGAAACACAAACCATTAAATTATAATTACACATATAGGTCAGTATCAACTGATGGAGTGGTTGGGTGAGGTGAAGGCGTCATGCATCTTTTGATATCTAGGCATTCAATTGAAACTGTCTTACAGTTGGGCTTGATCTACTGTTCTTGCAGCAGGTATAGGAAGGGAGTTATCTTTATTTCCTGTTTCTTCACTGTCAGACTAGTGTCATTCACTCATAGGTCTTAACATATTTCAATGATCCCATAAGGTCATGAAATATGATCTACACTGTGAAGAAGTAAAGGGAGATTTTTTAGGGCCACATTCATTTAACACCAGCTGATTTTAATATGGACAATTAACTAGAAGCAAAATCTTATCAAGCAACATGAAGTCCTTGGTTGAATCTGTCCAATCATCTTCCTGTTCGCAAATCTAAGGTATGATGAAACAACTTACACAGGTTGAACGATAGTCTGCTCTGTATTTATATCACTTAAAGGAGATGGCTCTGAGAGCACCTGACGAGAGGATTTCAGTTCCTGCTCTAATCGTTGAAATTCATCCTCCTGGGACAAGGCTTCCAAGGTTTTGATGATCTGAAATAGATGTATAATGTGCATTTTTATTTAAGTGTGCAGTCCTTTCAGCCAAAATTAAAAATAGTTTTTGTTTTCCCTTTATGTATATCTTCTATGGAAGTGAAATAGTACAATTTCAAAGGCTTGTCATAGATGTTTTTTTTTTTTTTTTTTTTTTTTTTTTTTTAATCATCTGTTATGATTTTGACACATTATTTTCAGTTTCAACAGTTTCAAGAAGCTCCCCATTCAAACAAGAAATGTTTCTTCAAAAAAACATATGTACCTAGCAATAATGTCAATGTCTTAAACTAAAATTTCAAACACGATACCAGAAAAGGTGCTTGACTGACAATTCCATCAGAATACAATGTTAGGATGAAAAGTTGAGTCAAGGTCAGACTTATTTTATATAATCAAAATATAATCAAAGTGAGTGTGAAAATATGTATGTTCTTGTGTAAAAAAAATTCTGTTGTCTTAAATGAAACTATATTTTTGCACAAGTTATTTCACAATCAAGTTTTCAACATTTTGGCTGAGTAAAGCCTCTTCAAGAGAGTTAAAGTCTTTTAATGCTACATCATTTTCTTATCAATACTGTCAACCATTTTGAATAAAGATGTTAATTGAAATATACATGGAAATTTGCCCTCTTTATGTTCAATAATAAAACTGAAATGTGTGTTTATTGTGACTGATGGACCGTGAAACAGAGGATTACCTTCTTGCTTTTTGACGGTGGAATATCTTCACACTGCATACTGTATAGACGTTTTTTGGGTCCCTTGCTCTCTGCTGCGCTGCCTGCCAGTTGCTGTGGAGTATCATTGCCTGTTTTCTAAACAAATGCATTAAAACTCAGTAATAGTTTCAGATCTAAGCATATTTGGAAAAAATTGGCACAAGGCCACTTCTGAGCCCATACTGAATGTCTGAGCAGTAAAGGCTAAGTCTCAAGCAAGATCATCCTTGTGCAAAGGCTTGCCTTTGCTGGCCATTTACCAGGTTTATACATTTTCTACAGGGCTCTTTGTACCAGCATTTACTGTAAATTTCACCTGCATTGTTGTAAATTTCGCTTGCATAGATGTTTTTATTTATTTTTTATTTCTGGGACCATTTATTTATGGGACCCATTCGAAATGTATTTTCCTCAATTGCAAAAAAAAAAAAAAAAAAAAAAGAAAAAGAAAAAATTTGTCTGGAGTACACTTATGACCCCATCATATGAAAAATAATTTTCAAGATCATAAGCTGTGTCATAACAATCAATCATTCCAAGTAGTAAACAAAATCATTAGACTGGTAAAGTATGTCATTTTAATGTGCAAAATTGAATAAAATTCTTATAGAAATCTAAAGTTATTGGTCGGAAAAGGGTGGATGGACAGAAGATGGCTGGACAGACAGACACTAGAGCATGATATAATATCCAGCCTCAGTGTGTTTAAGTGTATAAAAAGGCATACCTGCTTGAACGAGTTGTTCTGCTTCTTTGTCTCTGTCCTCTTCTCTTTGCCATCTGTTTCAGGAGCTCTTTTTGCCTCACATCTACTTGTGCTCTCATTAACAGCCACTTTCACCATTATTTCTTAAAAAAAAAAAAATAAACAAACAAAAAAGGTGTAGTCTATTCATTAAATAGAACTTAAAAAGAAATCAGTCAACTATTGGGTTAAAAAACTAGTCAACTATTGGGTTAAAAAACTGACTCTTAAGCCACATTTTAAATTTTTTGCTTTGCCTTCTCACAACTTGTCAGAAAGACTAGGACTTATATGTTGCTTTAATGTTGCTTTAATGTTATATATATACAGAGCTGTGGAAATACCATGCCCGACTTGTCCAACTTGCCCCATTTCCCTGAGGACAAGTAAGAAATTTGAATTTACGTCCTGGGACAAATAATTTATAGATCTTGCTAAGGAGAGTATCCAGATTATAAGATACATGTATATATATTTTTCTTATTTCTCAAAGAAAATATATGTTGTGGGTACTCATTAGAAGTGCCTCACTGAGGCGCTTCTAATGAGTGCCCACAACATATGTTTTCTTTGAGAAGTAAGAAAAAATGACAATTTTCCGGCAAGTAAATCTTGGTTGGACAAATGGATTTTGACCATTTACTTGTCCATGGACAAGTAATAAAATTTGATAATTCCACACACCTGATAAATATTTCTTTTGCAGTTGAATGTGTTTTCTATTATTTTGAGTAGTTTTTTTTTTTTTTTGTCTTTTCTTTTTTCCTGTAAAATCCTCAAATAATACAACTGAGGCTTTTCGTATGTTTGATCGATTTGTGCTTGTTTGGATTTGCCTGTTTCCTTTTCCTCTTGTGTCTAGGAAGGGCTGCGGTTTGTGATTGTGACACTCTCTGGACTTTTCTCTTACCTTTTTTGTTTGGAAAGAAAAAATTGGTGTCACACCATACAAAGAATATAACTTTCTCCAATAACAAAACAAAACAAAACAAAAAAAAAATAAAAAAAATAGAAATGTGTCCACAGTACATGGATGCCCCCACTGTGGGGTACCTGACTACAAAACTGCACAAAGATACCTGGTACAAATGCCTTTACCTGAGTCTAACAGGATCATGTATGTTAGTACATATGTACGTAAATACACCCATTCCTACAGATGGATGTATGTTTTGTAAGCAAGTTTCCCATGCAGGGGCATAAAAAAAAAAAAAAAAAAAAAAAAAAAAAAAAAAAAAGCAAAAAAGAGTCCCAGCATCGAACATACGAGCTCAGGACTGCAAATCAATAACTAGTGAGAACGTGAGAACTTACCATTTTAGCTCACCCAGACCAAATCCATGAAGAGCTTTTGCAGTATTCCCGGTGTAGGTGTACACAATTTCACATTAAAGTCTAAACTTATATTTTACGGACCATTTGACAGATTTTCCTTTTGAAAATTCAAAAAAATTTCATGTTATAATTTTTTCTGTAGATCATATTTTCAGAAGTACATGGTTGGTTTGTTTCTGTTTCCTTTTTGGTATGACGATGATACAAGTCCTGAGTTTTATTCAGCTGTAAAGCTGATGCCTATGGCCAAATGGTCAAGGTCACAGACAAATTTTATGTTTAAGCTTTTTTTGTTAAGGATTTTAAAAGCTCAAATTTCAAAACCATATGATAGATCTGCTTCATATCTGTCTTATTTTAGCTCTTGAATAGAAAAAAAAAAATAGTGCTTTGTGTTTCTGTTCTCTCATTAATAATTATTTAAAATGAAAAGATTATTAAGAAGGTCTGTATATGTTATTTATCTCTTCAAACAGCATATGATCAGACAGACCAGGAGAAAAAAAAGGAGTATACATATTTGAATTAGTTTGTTTATGGTTAACAGGCCCTCTTATCAATATTTTGCTGCCTTGATACTTATCTTTGACTGAAAGGACTAAGGTGTCTCCTATTATAAAAATAAAAGCACCACAAGCATAATACCCCGCCATAGCAATTATTTGTTTAAGTATTAAAGTTATTGTTGCAAAAATGTATGGAAAGAAAATGACGGAAGGACAGATCCCTTGTTATTTACTCAAGTTATCATCCGGAAAAGAAAATATGGGCGTGTCTCGGACAGACAACTCGCTAAAAATTGAACAAAATTTGCCCATTAGCAATCCCAAACCAAATCTCCTTAATGTCAATGCATATAGCAAGTCTGGTAAAAATCTGTTGTTATTTACTCAAGTTATAGTCTGGAAACGAAAATATGGGCGGGTCTTGGGCAGATACCTCCGTCCAAAATTAATGAAATTTACCCATTAGCAATCCCAAACCAGATCTACACAATATCAATGCACATACCAAGTTTGGTGAAAATCCATTGATGTTTACTCGAAGTTATCATCCGGAAACGAAAAACGGACGGGCAGACAGACACACAGACGACCAACGTGAAACCATAAAACCCTGCCACTATTGTGTGGTGGGGTATAAAAATAACATATGCGGTATGTCCATTAAGTGAGACCAATCATGAACATGATTCTAAAACTCTTGAAGTAAAGCCTCACTCACAGTGTCCTGAATTACCCTATGTCCTGAAATAGACAACAAAGATAGGTCTACACTTACCAGTAATATCTTCACTTGTATGCTCTTCAAGATTGATTAGTGCCTCACTTTTTTTCTTCAGAGTGTTTTTTAGCTTGTTCAGGTCACTTTTGTCATCCGAAGAAAAGAAAAATTAGATAAGGTGATGTACATACCTATTCAAAAAGTCTAGACATCTTCAGTCTTTTTTTAAGAAAGCCTAGAAAGTTTTTTTTTTTTTTTTTTTTTTTTTTTTTTTTTCAATGCATTTGCAGATTTACAAGTGTATTGCAACAAGTTCTTATTTTCAGATTTGCAACAAAAGTATGAAACATCAGGCCTAAACTGAAATCTTGTTTGTTTGCAATGGCCTACCTACCCACCAAAATCCTGCCTACCTACAATACCTTTTGACCCTTGGGACAGCATTTTTTTTTTCGGAAATGCAAATTTACTATGATTATCGAAGGAGCACTCTGATCTGTGTTTGAATTTTTTACCCTTCCACCTGCAGTTAGGGTACACAATTTTTGTTCATAAAATAGATTGGTTCAAATTATAGCTTAGCCTCCTGTCACTTTGAGTCACAACAAAGTGACCCATGGATTTCAAATTCATGCATATCAAACTCCCTATAACATAGTATGCATAATATACACGTTGTGAATTTAAGCCATTAAGTGACATGTGATTCTGATCCAGAAGCTTGAAAAAGACATCTCATCAGGGTCTACACTATTTGCTATTCATTCAGCAGTTTTAGATACAACAGTTGGTAGTAAATTGTATTCAATGTTCAAATATTAGATAAAGTATGGTAAGGAGTTGAGAAGTCTGAATACAAATGATTGATTATTAGCAAATCTGTAATGATTAGCATTTTTGTGGAATTTATCGATCAATTGATTATCTGATTACGCAATGCAACTGTCAAAAAAATGTGGGCTTGTAAAATTTTAACTTGTGCACAGTTAGTACTGGTTTGTACAAGTTAAAACATTATTCTTTTTATTTGGTGTCTGTGGCCTTTTTTTCTGGTTGACCTCCATGCATGCGTGCTCATTTTGTCTACTCAGTATAAATGTTGGCCAGTCAGTCAGAATTGACTTCTGCACCATTTTGAAGAGAGCACTGAGTATCATGTGATCCAATCAACCAATATAATTGTGCAAAATTAAATCCTGACAGAAAAAGTTTAGAAAAAAACAGAATTACTGATGATTAATTGATGAAACCAAATAAGCTCAGAACAGTGCTTGCATTAAGGGAAGTCTGTGAGTCAGAGACCCAAAAATTGTCCTGGGAGTTCCAAAAATCAGTGCCAGGAAGTCTGGGACTCCCAAGTTTTAAAGATATCTGACCATTTATAAAAAAGAATTTAGAAAGTATTTGTATTTTGTTTAGCTTAAAAATGGTAGGTCTACTCCATAAATGAGTGTTTAAGAATCTGGAGTTTAAATGTTTGAAAGTAGTGAAACAATTTGATTACTTGGACTTCCAGATTTTAGAATCAGGAAGTCCCAGAATCAGGAAGTCCTGGGACTTCCTGAATTCGACAGTTAGTGCAAGCACTGTTCAGAAGAAACCAAAAAGCACCCAATTTCATCATTTTAGGTAACTTCCTATGCAGACAGCTAAAGCAAGAAATGCTACATTTAAGTACATGTACCTTACAGTACTTATCTGTTCATCTTCTTGATCTGTTAATGATTACCACCATTTGTTTTCACACATGCAGCTGAAAAAATGACATGCATCATTATTACTGTAGTTAATAACTATAGTAAAAAAATTAGCTTGATTGGCTAAATTGCAAGCTGCATTCACATCCTTGGAATCCTATGTGTACTGTGTACAAAGTAAACATCTTGAAAAATAACCCAGTAAAATGTGGTAGTAATGTAGCCTGGCCAAGAAACACAGATATGAGACATCACATTAAAAAGTCTATGCAGCGAATATCCCACTTATTAATCCAACTTTATGTAGAGAGGGTATAAGAGGGTAAACATGAATTGCATGGTCCGTCACTGTTGGACAATAAGGCCAATTTTGGTTAGTGATCTATAATCAAGCAGACTTTGTATCATGTTTGAAGAAACATCTAGGTATTGGTCAATTGAAAATCTGTTTTTTGATTGGTTTCAATTGTTCATTGATGTTACGATAAAGTGATTGGCTTTTTCTAGATGTTAAGCAACAGAGATTGTGGTTAGTAGCTGGATGGTTGACCATTGTGCTGGACTAAGAAATGCACAGGCATTCATCGGAATATTTGTGTGTGAGTGTGTGTTTTTTGTGTTTTGTTTTGTGTGTGTATGTGTGTGTGTGTTTTCACAGATTATGAGATATGAAAATATCCTCTACCTCGTCAAGTTACAATCTGATTGGTTGGCAAATAACAAGGACGTAAAAAAATAAAACAAAAAAAAAATATTCTCAAAATGTTTTATTGTCTATGGGAGTGACATTTTGCAATTAACTTATTGCAAACCGATTGACTTGAAATTTGACAGAAAGGTAAATAACTGATAGGCTAGCATTTTACAATATGTAAAAAATCATACTGTCAAGTGCTTGTGGACAAACCCTACAGAAAGACTATATGAGCTGTGCAGAGCTGCAAAAACTTGATTAGTTTTTGTTTCTGCTCAAAACATACATAGATTGTGAGTATTCACTGCATTGGGACTGTTTGAATGAGTACCCTTCACTTGTATCTGGACATAACATTTTGCCGCTGAAAATTATCCAGTTCTCTGCAGTGAAAAAAAAACAAACTTGCATGAGTGTTAAACCAAAACATGGATTAATGGACTCCACTCCAGTCCATTAAGGATCATGTTGGATTTATTAATATTGGGAACAAAAATTAGGGGGTTACATGCCACATCATGCAGATTGGATTCTTAGTAACTAGCAAAAACAAACAAAAAAAAAAAGCCTGGAGGATAATCAGTATAACTATTTTAGAATTCAGAGGCCAGTTGTTAAAGCTAACGACATCGATATTAATGATGCGACATTGATATTAATGAGACAACATTGGTATTAATGAGACGTTAAAATTTGTACCATGTGATATGCAAATACACTATATTTGTTGCTGAAAAAAAATATGAGCAGCGTTTTGGCAGCATTTCAGCAATAAAATACCGGTGTATTCAATTTTATGTTCCTTTGTACAGTTAACAAAAATGACAATACGCTCTTTAAGCTAATGATGTTTTGAACAAATGGGCCCTGATGTTTAATTATTCATGCTCAGGCAATTATTTGGTACTCTCATTTGATCCGCATCCCCACTGTCCTGGTATGAAAATCAAGGCCTATCTGCCAGTCACCTTACAGCCCAGTAAAATAGCATTTCATTAAAAATTCATCAAATATTAAATTCATAGCATTTCAATTAAAAATGATTAAAAATTCGTCAGATATTAAATTCATTTCCAAGAAATTTTCTGATTTAAACACAAGATAAAAATGAAGTCTATTATAATGGCTGTAAAAAGGTTGGCTCACCAGTGATTGGCCTTAGCTCTCAAATCAGACTGTCCTTGGTGAACAAAATTATAATTCAGACTCAGTGGAGAAAATAAAATGAAAAGCACTGATCTTTCTCACCACAGACCTCTAACATGTCACTAATTATTATCTTGTCTCTCTAAGTGATTTAAACCCACCCCAAATCACCCACACGGGTTAGAATGGGATTCTAAAGAGACAACAGGCGGAGAAGCGACAGGGTAGTGCAACTGATCGCACGCTTCAGTCATGAATTTCTTTTGCAGGGTACATTTAATCATCGCATCAGGCATAATTACCAGACCAGACCGGACCTGAATATGTATCGCTTTCTACTGCTTTTCATTTTTTTTTATGCATTTGACGTTCTTTAAGGTACTTATTTCCAGCAGTTACTGTACATACAACCTAAATAGGGTTTCAAAGAAAAGTTAAAAAATGAAATCAATGGCTTTCTTACTGGTATTTATAAAAAAAATCATGCATACATGTATGATATGAAATCTATTTGCTAGAGAGAGTAACAGTTCTTGAACAGCATTGCCATTTCCGAAGCCATAGATCCAATAAAGCAGTTTTTGTTTATTCATTTTTTGTTTAATTTGGGATTTTACAGCCCTTTCAACCGTTAGAATTATATCGAGTGCAGTCAGTTACCTAACCCCACTGTTCCTGGGCAGGCTTAGACCTAACCGGTTGACTAGTACTAAGTGCACATTAACTTCTGCCAGTAATTGACCTGCTCTTCTTGAATCAGCAGATGGGGGAGATTGACAGAAGAAAATATTTCAGGATCAATGTCCTTGAATGGATGTTGCCAGGTCAGGTCTCAAACCCACAACATCTGGCTTCTTAGACCACCTGCCAGCTGCACTATGTGGCCGGCATTGTATTTATTTAAACAAAATAATTCTGATATAATGTTAAGTTCTGCCATTTAAGGCTTTGAATCACAGTGAAACCAGTACACTCTGAAACACTTATCACGCTTATAGGTGTAAAAATACGGAAAGATAATAAAAACCTATGCCAAGAATAAACAAATTACAGAAAAATGAAAAATTCATTCATCCGGGTGATTGCGCCTGATCCGGTGAATTTACATGTACATATCACCTTGCCATCTTCATTATGGAGACCCGTCCGAAGTAAAATCTGGTTGACAGTTAATTACTCTACGTGAATTACGTACTGCAGTACGTGAATGGGAATGCTGTTAATTAGACTTGGTAGCAAAGGAAAGAGTGTAGTATAGAAGGCAAGCTTTGAAGCAAGGTAGAGTTTGTCACTGACTAAGACAAGATCATGTCAGAGGCCTGTGGTAATTCCTTTCCATCCATCTTCCTACCATATGAAATAGTTTCCAATAGAAACTTTATGTTTACCAACATTTTTTCGCGTTATTCGCTTGCCGTCCTGAATCGCCTGAATTCATGAAAATAGCCACTACATTTACTCAGCTGTTATCTTGAGAGTACTTGATCTTACAAGAAAGCTCGGACCACGCAAAACAAGATGCGCATGCTCTTACTTACCACCAAATCCAAGAATTCTACTCTTCCAGCACTGTTTGCCATCAACCGTCCCGTCTTTTCCCGGCTGGCCAGGATAGAGTGTGAGGCATTCATCACCGATCATGTAGTGTGATTTTTTAGGATGCAATATGTGCTTTCTTAAATGAACTGAAGTAAGATTGCCATCAGTTGGCCAAATCAAAAGCGCATATTTAGACTCAGTAACACTCTCCGCCATTTTCTTTCTTTTTTAAATGCCGCGCGTCGAAAGGTGGCGCTCCGTTATCTCGAAAAAAAAAAAAAAAAAAAAAAAAATTCTGAACTTAAAAACACGTTGTTTTATTGTCGAATAGACAAGAAAGAGCCAATAGATAGAAACAATGTATTGAAGAGATTTCCCGGCATGCAATAGGATCAGGGTAATACTAAAAACCCATTGGTACCCCTGGCATTATTTATTTATTTATTCAATATAAATATATTTATATATATTTTTAAGAGTGAATTACATTGATATAAATGTTTAATAAGTATAACTTCTATTAACTTGTAACATGCCCAGTCAACGATTAATACGTTTTAGTTTCTTAGTCGGAATGGTAAATATTTGGATGCCATGGGTATTGTGGGGTGCCATGGGGTGTTTAGTTGTACCGAAGACAAGGGAGTTAACGATTGTAGCCATGTGTTTTTTTATAAAGCGGAAACAGAAATTAGTTTTAGATGTTCCTAAATTGTTTAAAACGAATGCCAGATTGCGAGCTGTATTCAATGTGTATCTGCGCGCCAACATCAGAATGAAGCTGACTAACCCGAATAGTATTCGACGTATTGAAATGGATTGAAACCACTGAGCGAAGATGGATTCTGATGGAGAGGTAAGCAAGACGTGTATACGATGTGTTTTGGCTTTCAATTTATATAGGCTCTGATGCAGTTCATCGTAGCATAAAGTGGCTCCCTACCTCATCAATTAATGAAAGATAAGACAATGAATAAATGGTTCCGACATTTCGGCTATAACAGAAATTCGGCCCATAGGTTTAATGCGTAAAAGGATCAAATTGGTTTAAATGCAAAGAACATGTCAAAATATATGTTGTATGAATTTAATAGATGCTACCTATATCGGTGTGTTCAAATTATCATCACAAGCTACAAAGGTGGGTTGGCTAGATCAAACTTAATTGATTTCAGACTGCTTGACTTCACAAATTACAATAAAACGTCCCCAGTAAACACTATTTTAGTGGTTTAGAGACATTGCCCACATGAATTTGGGTCCTCCTTAGTTACTAGCAGCTCTTCCATGGCAGCTTAAGCCAGCCCATCTTTTTTGTGGGCCCCGATGTACAAGGCCCATGCTTTCCGAATACCGAAAACTAGTGTATACCAGTAGGAAAAAAATAGGAAGAGACCTAAAAAGGAGGAAAAAGTAAGACTATTTTAAAGCCAGGTTTTACAAGACACTGGGCTAGTTATGAAAATGTCACAATATTGTCAGAAAGATCGACTGATCATATCCCAAGCAAATAGAGGAAGAAAGGACAGTAACTACCAACAGAGGCAAAACAACTAGCAATCTCATACCTACATGTATACTCTTTGGAAGTAAAATATTCTACTTATATTTTTATATCTGTCAGGTTAATGGACAGTTTAGATATTCCATTTATTTTGGGTTCCTGCTACTGAGACTTATTCAGTTTTCTTTTACTCCCACAGAACAGAAAGATTTGTGAGAAAGGAGCTTGTATCATAAAATGATTTTTTTTCTTTTGCAGAAAGAGAAAAGAGCTTTGTCAGAAAGAGAACTTGATCAGTGCAAGACAGCAAATGGTAAATGGAAATGTCCAAGAAATGGTTGTGATGCAAGTCTGTCCAGGAAACAGACACTGAAGACACACCTTTTGTGCAGTCACAATCAACAAGGTAATGATTGAATTTTTCCTTTTACAAAAAGGATCAGCTATAACTGGCTAAAGAAAAGTAATTAATGCACTGCTGAACTTAGAACCTCTAATTATAGGTTCTAGAGGCAATATACCTTTTCCACTGAGCTAGCCTGTTAATAGTCATTTGAATATTTGATTGTCCTACACAGGTACATTGCACTGTGTCATTTCACCCATCTGAAAATGGGTAGTAGTGATGGAAAATAACAACTTGGAGAGATTAGCTGTTGAATTCATTTATATTATCATTTTAGCTGTTGAATTCATTGTATTATCATTATAAAGCAATAAAAGGGGCTGCATGGTTAATGTGTTTGTTGATAGTTAGCATAGGATATGAGGCAGTGCATATCCTATCGAGGTTACAGTCAGTCTGGTTCTGTAGAAATGATTGCCTTTTGAAAATTGAAAACATGGACTTGGTTTTTGAATAAGTCCTCCTATAGAAGTAATCAAATGAAGCTGACAGCTGGTGGATAGTAAGCCTATGATGGCGAGCTGCATAGTATTTTGAGATAATGGTGCATGGGCATATATTGCCTCACTTGCGGAAATATTCTAAAAATTACTACAAATTCTAAAAAAAAATTACAACTGTTAAAGCAGATGTAATAGTCCCAGAAGTTTAGCAATGTGAATGTGCCTAGAATGCGTGGAACTGTACTTGAGAAGTCTTATTTGGGTGTGCATACATTCCTCAATAAAACAGACCCATTTCTTATGGACTACTTCTTATCTGTTTACAGCAGGAAAACCAGTACAGAGATACAAGAAATACGAAGTGGACACAGACATTCCAATACCAAGTAGCACAGTTTTCAATAGGTATTTTTGTTTTAAACACAAACAGAAAAAATGTCAGCTGGAAAATACAGCAGTGAGATGCAACAGAAGCCATGTCTTAAAAGCACCAACTGCAGCCAGTCATTGTTAGAAAAGATTCACCCAAAACCCATGGCTCTACTGGCAAACTCTTATCCCAAACATTGGGATAAGCTGCACGCTGTTTTATTTTGTATCTTTTGATTTAGTATCCTACGGAATTCAATATCAGTTATGATATAGCCTCTGACCCGCACTTCGTTTATTAATAAGTATTTATTGACAGAGCTCTTCATTGTTTGCATACACATTTATATCTCAGGTTGGTAGCTTGGGATTGTTGGTCTGATAATTTCTGACAGTCACTGGCAGAAAAGTGTTTCTGCTCAATATCTGGAGAACTAGAAGAAGAATTGTGTTAGAAACTCGTTTGTTAAATGATATAAGCAGTATCCTGCTTCAGGTTGCTTTTTGGTATTTTTCTTTTTTTTTTTTTTTTTTTGTCAAAATTTCAACAGAGTTAATGCCCATGGTTGCTGATTAAGAATGTTTTCTGCTCAGTATCACTATTTAAAGAATAAATGAATGAAGTTTTATCAAAATCCTTATGTTCAATGCTGTTGACAGTATTTCACTTGGGATCACTACTAAGTGCATATATGTTTCGTCAAATTTCAACAGGATTACTTCCCTTTATTGCAGGCTTTCAACATCTTGAGAACAAATTGATGGATTTTGATAAAATTTCACATTTGAAATGTTATTGACAATACAACATAACATATGTTATACCCTGCAATTTCTGTCTGTCGGCCCGTCCATTCATCAGTCTGCATTTTAAGCTTGATTACTGATTGAAAGCTCGTGTTTGTTGACTAATTTCATTGAAATTATGCATACACCTTTATATCAGTGTTTATTCAACAAACAGCATTGGTTGATTCACATTCTTATCTTCAGCATTCTTTTTTTCAAGTATTTCCCCTCAAATAGCCATCTTTGCTCCATGGCCGCGGTGGCTCAGTTGGATGCGCAGCCGACTGGAGACAGGAGGTTGCGGGTTCGACCCCCGCCGAGGTTTTTTTTTTTTTCTGTTGAGGTTTTACGGCCCAATCAATCCAATGGGGTCGTGTTGAGCGCGGTCAGTTTACCTAACGACACGTTTATGAGCAGGCTTAGTCCTCTAAGCGGTTAACCAATATTGTGCACATTGTTTCGCCAGAAACTGACAACTGCCCTTCTTGAATCAGCGGAAGAGAGAGAATGACTGTAGAAAATATTTCTTCATGATCAGTCTCTACGAAAGAATGTTGCCAACCTTGGCGGGGGTTGAATCCGCGACGTCCTGGTCTGCAATCAGACGGCGCATCCAACTGAGCCACTGAGGGCCCTCCCCCCGCCGAGGTTGGCAACAGTCTTTCTTGGAGACTGATCAAATATTTTCTATGTCATCCCTTCGGCTGATTCAAATTCAAGGGCAGTTGTCAGTTTCTGGCGAAAGAATGTACACAATACTAGTTAACCGCTTAGTGGACTAAGTCTGCCCAGTAAAAGGGTGGTTAGGAAAACTGACCGCGCTCGACATGACCCCATTGGGTTGACTGGGCCGTAAAACCTCATCTCAAACAAACATCTATTACAACACATTAAGTGGGTATCATGTCGTGTCGGGGATGTATTTATTTCCTGATGCATTGTACAGGTGTGATTACAAAGTTATATTCAGGAGTAATCGTGCCCCTGCATGGTATGAGGTTACATGTCACTTTGTAGATTGTTTTTCTCAAACCTGAATCTCTTTTATAGCATGTTCAACTGTTTTCATTTTCAGAAAGAGGAAACTGATGGCAGAAGAAACATCAACTTCGGAAAGCCGGTCAACATGTAGCTCCGTTTTTGGTGAAGAGAATAGTATGACCACTGCCACAGAATATGCAGCTGAATTGTCTACTGTAAGTTCGTTCCGGGATTTAACTGATGCTCATTTAGAGCCAGTTTCAA
Organism: Anodontia alba; assembly: GCA_964016985.1. Lineage (NCBI taxonomy): Eukaryota > Metazoa > Mollusca > Bivalvia > Lucinida > Lucinidae > Anodontia > Anodontia alba. The sequence continues at coordinate 21,278,777 of OZ024836.1, read as the reverse complement.
TGGAATTATCAGAAGCTTCCAATTCAGACTTGTCCAGCTGTGAATCCAGTGACTTACAATCAGACCAGGAGGAGGGAGAAAGCAGCACAGAATCTCTGACAAATAAAACTGTTGAACATAGCTTTGGACCACCATTATATGTGACTCCTGCTTCTGATTCTTTGTATAAGTCCAGAATAACTGTTCAGCAGCATCTGTTGTCTGTTACTGCCTTTGCAACCAAATACAACATATCAACTTTAGAATTTCAGGATTTGTTGTCATTACTACAGCTTCATCTGCCAGAAAATAATTTATGTGAATCTGACATCAATGAAATCAAACGACAATGTGGCTTTTATTCTGATGCAAAAACCATACACACCTATTGCAGTGCATGTGGTGCTTTAAGAAATAATGATGCAGAATTTTGTGAAACAAGTGGTTGCTGTACAAAGTTTGATGAGAATGCAAATGGATCATACTTTGTGACATCAAGCATTGAGAACCAGATAAAAGCAGTGCTGGAGAGAGATGGCAACTGGGGAAAAATTCAAGACTCACATAATCGTGAAAGATCTTCTGCAATCACAGACATTACAGATGGAGCAGAATATTTGAAACTGAGGGAAGAAAATGGGTTCCTTGCTTGCCCTTCAAACAATATAACATTCACACTGTTTACAGACGGAATTCCCCTGTTTAAATCTTCCAAAGTGTCCCTTTGGCCTGTGTATTTGATTGTCAATGAATTGCCACCAAATGAAAGATTCTTAAAGAAAAATATGCTTTTGTGGGGTTTATGGCAGGGCACATTTAAGCCTAAAATGAACACTTACTTCAAGAAACTTATAGTTGACCTTTCACATATATATGATAGGGGTATTACTCTGTCTATTAATGGCCAGTCTATTACATGTAAAGCAATGCTAATTGTTTTGACAATGGACCTACAAGCTCGAGCATACCTTCTAAATATGACATAGCACAATGGAGAATATGGATGCATCTTTTGTGAACATCCAGGTGAAATAGTGAAAAAGGGAAAAGGCCAAGTTCGGGTCTACCCATTTGAGGGAACCTATGCTGCTCCTAAACGAACAGATCAGGCTGTAATGGAAGCTGCCGCAGAAGCAGTACAAACAAAGCAGAGGATAAAAGGTATGCATGGGCACAGTGTTTTTATGTGCCTGTCATACCTGTCAGTTGTTGACAGTATTGTCATTGACTACATGCATGGAACTTTATTAGGGGTAGCAAAAAAACTAATGAGTCTTTGGTTTGAATCTGAAAACAGTAACAAACCATTTTTCCTAGGAAATAAGGTTAAGGTCATTGACAAATTTCTTAAAAAGGTGAAGCCGCCTTATTTTATTCACAGACTTCCTAGGAAAATTGAAAATAATTTTAACCACTGGAAAGCTTCCGAACTGAGGTCTTGGCTACTCTTTTATAGTATTCCTTGCTTAAAAGATCACCTTTCATATACTTTCATGGAGCATTATGCTTGTTTGGTTGAGGCAATTTATCTACTTCTTGGAGACTGTATAACTTCAGAGGATATAGCCAGAGCAAAACTTCTACTCGAGATCTTTATCAAATATTTTGGTACTTGTTATGGAAAAGAAAATATGGGTCAGAATGTCCACAATTTGTACCATATGACAGACTGTGTTGAAAAATGGGGTCCATTGTGGGCGTATTCTTGTTTTGGGTTTGAGTCCTTTAATGGAGATATTCTGAAAACAGTGCATGGTACAGGTAATGTCTGCAATCAGATATTTTGGTCTCTGCAGGCACAAAAACATTTAGAAATGCAAAGCACAAAGCTTCCACCTGGTGAGATTAAGTCTTTCTTCAAGAGCATGCTGAAAGGCCAGTCCCACAAATTACCAGTTAGCATTGATGCCTACCAATGTTGTCTTTGTAAACCCCTGGTTGCTGTAAAATTTTCAGATCTAGAAAATGGGATTAAAGAACAACTTTCGGCTTTAAGTATTGACATGATTAGTGAGAATGAAGAGTACTACAAATGTAAGAAAATGATCAGGCATGAATATGTCTTCTACTCTAAGGAGTGCTCAAGGGTACAGAAGCGTAATTCTTTCACAGTTAGCCTGGAGCAAAAGCTGCAAGGCGGTGAGGATGTAGTGCAGGTCTGGTACTATCTCATGAATGAAAATAAGCGTGCATTTGGTGTTTGTGATACTTTTGTGAGAACTGAGTCTTACATTCCCAACAGAATGTATCAGCTCCAAAAAATAGAGAAAGTCAGGGTGAAAACTCTAGTTTCATGCCATCTGTTTTTGGAGACACTGGTTTATGTTGATGGTACTGAAGGGCCTTGCATAGTCAAAACACCAAACATGCATGAACGAGACTGAAAATACAATGTCGAGGTTATTATTGATAGTTAATGGAGTTTTTATTCTCTTCAACCATGTACAATCTATACAATGTAGTTTATTTTTCAACATATATGTAAGTTAGACTGTGGTCAGTCTTTTTATATATTTTTGGCTTGCCTGGCAATCAGTCTACAGAGAGCTATAGCACTTGCCCAGCAGCGGTGGCAGCGACATCCCAAATGTTTGGATTTAGTTTCTGAAGAGGTCATCAGGGTTTGGTTTACATTTTATGAGCTGGTAGCGATATCATCTGCAAAAAATTTCTTCCACACCATCCCCACTCATGTGTATGACCTTAAGGTCAAGATCATGGCCTATGAACTTTAATTTTAAAAATTTACCTTAAATTTGTAAGAGCTCATTATGTCTTGACCATTATGATGCATTAAATCTACATGTATACTTGGTATGGTGATAGAAACAGGTGCAAAAGTTTCTTCATTCTTGCATGACCTTTAGCTCAAGGTTGTAGACCTGACTGACACTTTTTGTTAAAATGTTGCATCTTTATTAAACAGCTTTTCTTTTCAAAACCATTGATGATGAATTAGTTCACCCACGAATAAGATCTTTAGGTCAAGGTAGTATACTTGACGCTTTTAATTCAAAGTTTTGTGTTTAAAACTTGTGAGCTTATCGAGGGTGTTTGGCTGAGGGGGAGGCCTTATGTAACTTTTGGCATTGGGGTGCTTGAATGAGATTGGCTTACAGGTGGCTAAGACCTGCTATCTTTCAGTAAGTATGAGAAGGGGGCTTGTCTTTATTTCTGCTGTTCTTCAGTATCGATCGCTTTTCTTTTTTTCTTATCTATTTTCGTATCTATCTTCCACTTTGCTCTACTTTATCTTTTCCTTTTCTCCCTTTCTTTGGGATACAACATAAAATGACCCACAAGGCTTGACATGTTAAACAATCAAGAGCTCATCTTTTGAATACCATATGATGGATTCATTTATTTGGTGTATTCATTGCTTCCAAAGGATCCAACTATTCAGAACTTATTCAGTTTGGTATGTTTGATGATAGATAATGTTTCCAACCCCATGTGCATGACCAGAGCTCAATGTAATAGACTTGAAACTTTTATGCAAAAGCTTGTTGCTAATATTTTAAAAAACTAATATGTAACCCTACGATGGATTTACTTCTTATTTAGAACATTGATAAATAAAGGTCCAAAGTTGTATTTAGCATTATGTTCACTTAATGTATACATCCATGCAGTAAAAATTAACTTTTTTACTATAAGAACTAAAATTTTAAACCATAAGGTAGAGTCTTTTAACATATATACTTGTTATAATGATAGCTACAGGTCCAGAATTTTATTCAATTTAGTCTGCTTTTGTTACTTTGAAAAAATAAATTTTATCTGAGCTACATGTTTGAGTTATCTTTCATTTTAATGATGTACATGTATATTAAACACAAAGGAAGATAAGTTTGTTTCAAAATAAAATTTTACATATCAGACTTTTATACTCAAAAGTTTCATTTAAATGTGATAATGACACATTTTGGTAGCTATTTGGAAGCCAAATCTTGAAAGTGAGACCTTCTAGACCCTAAAAATGAATCACAAAGCGCAACACACAAAAGCATGGAAGTTTACAAATATGTATTGTTTCAAGTTACTTTATCATTACACATTGTCTCTGAGCAGAACAATTGTACCTGGATGCAGTCATTTGGAAGGGGTATATTTTCGACTGTTTTTTACAATGGTTGATATAGGAAGGGCTCCTTTCATATGGCAGGCACATGATAATGAGAAACATGTTTCTTTTGTATTTATGAAAAAAGAAAGTTAGAATAAAATGGTGTTCCATTACTCCTAGACATGCTCATAGAAACCCTCAGAAAACTGAAATAATCTTTTTTGAATTTGATTTTCAAGCTGTACTTTTAACTTTGTGTGTTATATTGTTTATGAGTAAACCAATTTTATATGCATTATGTGCCTTGTTATGATGGGAAAATAATGGATCTTTTCCAATTTGATATTGTATATGCCTGAGATACAAGTACCACAGTCCACCCAGCTTTAAATGGGTAGTAGTAGTTTAAAAAGCACTGCGTCTCTCTTGCAACTTGCAAGTATGAAAACATCTGGAATGAATGAAAGTTTTCATTACAATCAAACTAAAATTTAATAAATAAATTAGTATAATCTAATTATGGTGAATTTGGTTTGTCAATTCAAAACTTAAAAAAAAAACCTTCCATTTCTTGTCAATTCAAAACTTAAAAAAAACCCTTCCATTTCTGTAGATTAATGTCAGTACAGAGGACCCTCATTACAATGACAAGTGTCTCCTGTCATATAGAATAGCTGTAATATCAAATTTGCTCTTATAAAGAAAATTTATTTGGAGCAGTCTAATGTTTGAGTAACAGACACTTTTGACCATTTTTTCATAAAACATACATTTTGGGTAATTATCAGAATTGCCTTGCTTAGGCATTTCTAAAAAATATTAACAAAAGTATGTTTTCTTTAAGAATAGCATAAAAGGTCGCTGAAAAAATACATGATTGGTTGCTTTTTGTGTCAGTCAAATTGACATTAAAACAAATTTTGATGTTATTATGAATGTTGTTATAAAGAGCGTTCACTGCTGCCAAACATAGATTATGCAATCAATGTGTAGTTCAGAAAAAAACAAATATGGGCCCAAAACTATGGACTGAAGTACACCAGAACCTTTTTATAACAATATTGTTGGGGCCCAAAACATAAACCATCTTAGCTATCCAAACTGTAAATATCCAAACAAAAATGTACATATTATATAGAAAAATGACCATTTATGGTCATTTCTAAGGCTGGCTAATCGGAGCTGAAAAATAATTGATTATCAATGCTGCCATTGTGATTGATAATGGATTAGTAATCACAGAAGATTTGGTTATATTTTTATCTATCTGATTGAGCATGACTCCTACCATATCTTATACTTTACCAAATGCATTTAGTCAGACAGATGTGAGCAAACAGTGTAGACCCAGATGAGACGCCCCAAATGTGTGTCACTCATTCAGCTATCTAAGACACTAAAGTGGGTAGTAAATTGTACTTGTTCAAATTTTGGATAAAGTATGGTTAGGAGTTGAGCTGTTTGAATACTAAGGGTAAAAGAACAGACACAAAAATCAAATGATTGATTATTAGCAAATCTGTAATGGTAATCATTTTTGTGGTATTTATTGATCAATTAATCGATTATCCGATTAATTGTGCCAGCCCTAGTCATTTCTATATAATCTATACATTTTAGGGATCCATATTTAGTGTTTAATACAAAACCATGTTCTATACAAACTGTTATAACAAATCATGTTAAAGAGAGGTTGTGCTGTATGTTGAGTTGCTTTAGTAGTACATGTACATTGTACTGTATTTAAAAAAGTCATAGAACAATTAAAGTTATAAAGTCTTCCAAACGATAAATTCCAGGAAAAAAGTAAAGTATAAAATGTCCGCAGCCAAATAATGGCTAAGTCCAAAATGTCCGCAAGCACTAAAAAAAGCAAAGTTCTTTTCTGACTGTGAAATTTTCTAAGTCACAAAAGTCCGCAAAAGTCCGCAGTGAAAAAAACCAAAGTCAGAATTTTACGCAAGCTTCTGCGGACGTCCGCAGGCTTACTTGCGTAGAACTGCGGACGTCCGCAAAAAGATAGCCCCAGTTGATGTGGAAAAAAGTCCGCAAAAGTCCGCAGGCTTTGAGAAAGGCGCGGACATTTGCGGATTTCCAGCGGACATCTGCGGACGTCCGCCTGATTCCACAAAAATTTACGCAAATGTATGCGGAAGTCCGCATATGTCCGCAGCATATGACAGACCTGTTGCGGACATTGCAGGTACGGGTAGCCGGCCTCGGTGGCTCAGTTGGATGCGCCGTCCGACTGGAGACCAGAAGGTCGTGGGTTCAACCCCCACCGAGGTCGGCAACATTCTTTCGTGGAGATTGATCATAAAATATTTTCTACGGTCATTCTCTCCCTTCCGCTGATTCAAGAAGGGCAGTTGTCAGTTTCTGGCGAAAGAATGTGCACAATACTGATTAACCGCATAGAGGACTAAGCCTGCCCAGTAAACGTGTGGTTAGGTAAACTGACCGCGCTCGACATGACCCCATCGGGTTGACTGGGCCATAAACCTCAACACAAATAAATATAAGCCATATACCAAAGAAACTCATAGCAAACCTCTCCCTCTTCCCCAACAAGGTAATTACAATGCTATACAGGATCCATTAAATACAAAACCAGGATACACCATGAAAAACACCCCACGGCGAGCAGCCACGAGGCCAAAGAACTACCAGAACTACCGTCTTAGAACGGCTAGAAGTTAAGACAACCAGTGTCATAAATCGATTTTATTGGCATCGTATCTTCACTCAAGGTTCAAATGTTTGAAAACAAAAATAAAATAATGGTTCGGTTTGCATAGCTGCTCCATCACTCAATCAGTAAAGCATAAAAAAGAAAAACAACTGTAAAGCTCAAATAAAATCACTGTGATGGAACACGCATGACGGCTCGTGCTAATCTTCTCAAACACTGGCAGCCAAAGCTTAATACAAAAACTAACTGGGTGACGGAGGGCCGAACAAATTCCTAGAAACATTTTAGGAGAGGACTCGTCCAATTTCCTGAACTGAATTTTTCCTCCATATAGTTCGGCTGTGCCATCCGATTGTGCCATTTCCTGTGTATATTCACTAATATTTGTGTTGTCGGCAGTATCTCCCACCAGAAATAAAACAGCATGATGTAACCATTTGCCCCTTTTAAAGTAGTACTTTAGTTTTCTTGTTTCCGCCTTATTAGGTGTCAATGCCGGATACATAGATTTATTTCGGAAACTTAGCTATGCTCATAGTAGGAAGGTAGAGAGCACGGACGTGTCTGACTCATCTGCTAAACTTCTTTTAGCAACGATACCATCATCATAAATTACGTTCAACATGTTCTAAGATTAATCGCCGTCATTCTGAATTATTGTGTAAATATAACGTTGGTTTGAGAAGATTGTTAGCAAAACTGATTTTAGGAACACTTCAAAAAGATTGCCACTTTTTACAAATAGATAGGTCACAACACAAATAAATTGTGGAAAACTGCAAACATTGTTGTTAACCCAGTTATGGGTGATTACTTTCCTTCTTTGTTTAATTGCACGACGGTGGATTAAATGAAGTCACCCAACTCAATCTGTTTTACATGGTTGGCTCATAACCATCAATGCTGTGGTCGGGCCCGTTGTGTTCTGATTTCAAATCATCATCACAGTGTTTTTGATTATATGTGTTGAAACGTTATGTTTACAGCCGTTATGCGGACAAAATATAGTTATTTGTAATTAAGAGCTGCATCAGATTTAAAGGTGAAGTTTCGCGAGTAAATTTAGTTTAGGACGTCACATCACGAAAACACGCCTATATAATTTTGACCCCCTGAAACCCCACTTTTATATAGTAAAACTGGAGTTTGCAGGGGTATACATTATTTTTCTAATTTCTGCTCAAAAACATAGATTGTGGGTACTCAATAGAACCGCCTCGCCGAGGCAGTTCTAACGAGTACCCACAATCTATGTTTTGGGCAGAAATATGAAAAATATCATTTTCTTTTCGGAAAATATTCAGTTTTTGGAGGTGAAATTTTCTATATATTTGAATAGGCGTGTTTTCGTAATGAGTATTTTTTTTACTGATCGTTCCACGACGGTTCCTCTGTTGCGCGTCGCATTACGAAAACACGCCTATTCAAATATATTGAAAATTTCATCTCCAAAACTGAAAGTTTTCAGATAAAAAAATTCTGATAGTTTTCATACTTCTGCTAAAACATAGATTGTGGGTACCAGTTAGAACCGTCTCGCCGAGGCGGTTCTAACGTGTACCCACAATCTTTGTTTTTGAGCAGAAATAAGAAAAATAATGTATACCCTGTAAACCCAAGTTTTGCTATATAAAAGTGGGGTTTAAAGGGGTCAAAATTATATAGGCATGTTTTCGTGATGGTGGTTTCATATGCATCGTTTGTTTTGTCGTTATTATTTATTTATTTTTTTTTTATTTTTATTTTATTTATTCATTTATTTATTTATTTTAGGGAGGAGGAGTGGGAGGGTCGAATGGTTTGGGAAGTATGTGCTTCATGATTGTGTTATCTCCTAGTATTGTCGCTTATATTGATTTATAGATTCTACGCAAAATTTATGAAGCCCTTGGAAATTCACAGTTTCCATGCGAAGACTCATAATGAAACTGAAAGTCCGATTTTCGTTTTTAAGTGTTTATAGATTGGTTTGGTCCTCATGTCTGGTAGAACAGTAATGAAACTAGAACCTAAACTGCAATCATATTTTACAACATTCATTCACCTTCATACATTTTATTTTAAATAAAAGAAGTTTCTGCAAACGCGCACGCGCGGGAATGTGTGTATGTATACGTGTGTGTAAACATATTGCTAGTTACTTCTATAATTGCATGATTTAACTGTCTACAGCCCTTTCAAGAATATTTCACTTATATCAAGCCGATCGTTCATCGAAAGTGGGCGAAAATCGGGGAAATCGGGGAAAAACACCTGACCATCCGTAAGCAGAGCTTGGCTTTCCCACATATTACCAGAGCGAGGCTCGAACCACAGCGCTGAGAAACCTAATGAGAATAGTCAATTCTCCTATCAACTAGGCTATGGAGGCCCGCAGTAAATGTAAGAAATAAGAATGATAACTTCATTGCGCAGGTACATTGTCATAGTTATTTCAACGTTTACAAACTACAATATGTGTCAATGTGCGAAGTACTGCGGGGATGAATGAGTGCGCGTTTGTCGGCCTTCGTATATGCGTGTTCAGAAAGGAAAATTAGCTATGCCTCTTTAAGCTCCGTAGGTAAATGCGGACAGCTAGAATGGCGAACCACATATGCTCAGTCTTATCGCACAATTAATCATTTCACCACTGAGGCTTTGAAATTGACTCTTCCTTCTTTGCATTTAAACACAGCCATTGTTGCAAATAGGAAAGTAAGTAAACACTCAAGAACTGAATGGCAAGCAGTCCAGATCCTGATGAGATTGCTTGTGACGAGCCGTCTCATTTGGAGCTTCACTGTTTGCAAAGGTAACTGTTTTAGTTTACAGAGCTGAAAGGATTAAGTTCTTGATTTCTTCGATTTTCTTGTTGCCATCAGTCAGTCCATATATTCCAATATTATAGCACACTACAACACATATTACTACTAAGTTTTATGCTCTAGTAATCAATGCTCTACTTAGTGTTTGCTTTACAACTCTCTGTGAAGTAATAATAATAATAATAGTACGAGAATTAATAAGCTTGGAGTCAAAATTCTCGTACATTGTAGTACCTGAAGAATACCATACCATAAAATGTGTCCTTAAGTAATTTACTAATAGCGTGTGTCCAGATCGGACAGTACTCATATTGAAACTAGGCATCTTAACGTAATAAGAGTACATGTAGTTCCGTTATGAAGCATACAACGAACATAAAATAGTTAACTCATTGCATTGATAAATCGAAAGGAATGATCGTTGATGGAGCTACATCTTATATTGTTCCGATTATGATCTCGCCACGTTTTGTACCAATGGACGTCGTGATACGCTGCAGTTTTAAATACTTCAACTGACTGCCAAGATTCCAATTTATTTGAAAATTGTTCCCGTTACTTTGTGCTGTACGACATTGTGCACCTGATCGTGAGCTCCCTAAATATTTTAACTTGTCTGTCTACAAGGCATTCATTTACCATCGGTTTTAAAAGGGGTGTGTGTGGTGGTGGTTGGGGGCGCGGGACAACAACATTTTAACGGTGATCTGCTGTTATTTTAGTTTCGGGTTTGTATCCCGCTCAGGTCGGATTTCGCGTGAAGATTACACAGTGCTATATTTCTCTTAAGGAATATCCAATCACTTGCAGGGCAGCAAATTAACTGAAATAATTTTTGCCTCCTTTTAAAACGGTTCTTCTCTAAAAGGATGGATTTTGAGCCGCATGGAAGCAAGGTATTTCCTTTTAGAGTAGTCCCCATTTACAGAAGGAGGCTGATGTACAGGAAAAAACACGGAAAGTCACATATGCTGGCTCCCAATAATTGGTGCATATATATCGTCTTAAAACCTGAAATATTTATAGGTAAAATAAAAGACAAAAAAGGGTTGCCTTTTGAGACAAAAAAAAAAAAAAACAACAAAAAAAAAAACAAAAAAACATAAAACCATGAAAATCGGAGACTCGATCTGATTGAGTCCCTTCATATACAACACTGTAGTTTAAGAGACTGCATACGCCCCTTGCGCCGACTTAAGCGGTATTTTAATTTTCAAAATAACCTGTATGGGCTCAATGGTCCCAAAGAAAATAGAATATAGCCGGCACTATGACGATGTAAGGGGAGGCTTTTTACGGCCGACACACGTCACAACGCCAGCTCCAGTAGAATTAAACAAAAGTCAAAAAGAATTTCCTTTGGAAAGAAAGAACACACAAAACCACGAAAATCAGAGACTCGGCTCGACTGAGTCTCTCTATACGCAACACTGTAGTTTGCGAGGTTGCACACGCCCGGTAACGACGGCTTAAGCAGTATTCGATTTTCAAAATAACCAGTATGGGATCAACCCTACGTGTTTCATCTATCAAATAGGGACAAAAAGAACATTAACATATTCATTTGTTCCTTTTATGTATTACACTTGATTTCACAGTATTTTGTCAGAAAGCTGTGGAACAAGATTATTATGATATCCTCTCTTCACTAGCCGATTATACCTCCTATCAAACTCAAAAGATCTGGTGCCTTTGCATTAAGTCCTGAAAAGATAGATATAAGTAATAGACAAATGGATTTTGAATGGAATGTACCATGGGAGCAATAGAAACACTCAGAAAAAAAAAAAAAAAAAAAAAAAAAAAAAAAAAACATTAACAACTAATGTATCAAGCTCTCAGGAGCAGACTAGTTAGTTTCGGCCATAGAGACTTTATGTTGTCACTTTCTCACGAGTCAGGATGATAAAATCATGGAAACGTTCAATTGAACGTGTCAATAATTGGATGACTTACTAAATATTGATAACAAATATTTTCAATTTTTGACTGATACAATTTATCCAAAAGAACTGAAGTTAAATAAAGATTATTTTATAGCAATTTTCATATCATCCCCATATCAACCCGAGACACCCATATCCGCCCGAGTGGTGATATGGGTCGAAGGTTGATATGGGGTATGATATGAAACGCCATATCGTAATCTATCTATCATACATTTTCTTTCTGACAAGTTTGCCTATTTTCTATGGTATGCGGAGTCATATTAGTGTACTGCTAGAGCGCCGAGTGCTCCGAATAGATCGCCGAGTGCTCCGAATGTGCTAGACCGCCGAGTGCTCCGAATGTGGTGATATGTTTTTTTTTGCCCGAGCAAAAATGCCGTATCACACACGTGACCTAGTGATATAGGTTTTTTTGCCCGTGCAAAAAAGCCGTAGCATCCACATGACCCATTATCACACCTTTTGTGCTCCACAATAGTGATATGTGCTTGAATGCCATGTTAGTATCACATTATGCAACATAACCATATGTTCTAGTAAAGTATGATAAATAAAAGTAACATTTCGGACACCGAAGCGCCGCTTTTGAATTTAAATGTATCAATATCTAAGGACATACTCACTAATAAAATTTCTGACAAACGGGACGACTCAGATTTTGATATTGTTATTTGTTTTCATTCCGACGGTGTATACATTTCTCAGTTAATTCGTTTTGCTAAAAAGGGTAAGAGAAAAGTCCAGGGAGTGCCACAATTACAAACCGCAGCCCTTCCCAGACCCCAAGAGGAAGAGAAAATCGACAAATCTAAACAAGCACAAACCGAACAAACGTACGAAAAGCACTAAGATTAGCTCTCTCTTCCCCAAGCGAGGCAATCGCAATACTAAAAGGACTGAAAAACACAAGAACAAAATGACACACGGAAAGACATACAACAAATCGCCTCGTAGAATAAACCACAAAGCAACAAAGAGTAAGACTAACACCGGGACCACCGCCTTAGAACGGTCGGTAGAGCAAACCACCGGGGGGGGGGGGGGGGGTTTAAAGCACTTTTACAGCTAGCTAATTCACCCTGGGTTCCGATGCTACACTTAATACAGAAATACATAAAAATTCGGTTCGCATAAAGGCTCCCAACTCAGTCAGTGCATCAAAGCGAAAACATAAAAATCAATCACTATAATAAACAAAGACGAGTACTCATGGCTAATTCTACTGTATGCCAGAGTAAATGAAAACCAATAGTTGAACCACGGCGGGCCAAGCCAAAGACATATCGTCAAGCCCCAACCCACCGGTTAAAGTTTTACGAAGAGGCCGTCATTGAGTCTGAGGCCCGAACCGCCGTCGTGCAATTAAAGAGTGAAGCATAGCCATCAACAATGATTGGGTTGACAAGTCATCTAAGTCATCTTGTTAAGCAAGTGATTTTAGTAATCGAGCTTAAATTGCTTACTGCTAAACTTCCTGAGCAAGAGAACCTTATCATAAGTTATAAGTGTTATCGTTGTCATTTTGAATTAATGCCCAAACATAACGTTGGTTTAAAAACACTTCTGCAAAAAGGTCTGTCCGAACCTAAATTTTACGGCGACTTAATCTATAAATTTAGAAAGATTGTTGGCAAAACTAATATTTCGGGACAATTAAATAACATGTCACTCGCCACAAAAAGATAGCTTACAACTAGGTTGCAACTTGGATATCTACGACAAGCTGTATGCATGGTTGTTATCCCAGTTGTAATTGATAGCTTTGCTCCCCTCTTTAATTGCACAAGAGTAGGTTGGTCCTCAGACTGAATGACTGTTTCAGATGATCGGCATCTGACTATCAATATCTGTAGTAGTGTTCATCGTGGTCATTTTTATGGTACTTTCGTATGTTATGTTTGTTGATAGCCACTTAGCATAATACATTGTTTCATTGCAGTAGTTTTGATCATGTGTATTTTACTGTGATGTTGAATAGATGAAGTTAGGGTCCCCTATGCGGACCGATCGTATATTTGTAATTTGTAGCTGCATTAAAATTAAGGGTGCGGTTACGCACGAATGAAACCGGTAGCTACCAAAAAAGTTTCATACTAACCAAACTAAGGCGGTTCTTTCGCGCCCCCGTGGTTTCATATGTGGCGTTTGTATTGTTCTTATCTTTTCATCGTCTTTTAGGTGCATTGAGAGTGGGGTAGGGGTGGGGTTATGCTTCGTGATATTGGCATTTTTCTGGGTATCTTCACTTAGATTGTGGCAAATGTGGCATTTGTTTTGTCATTATTTGTTCCTCATCTCGCCTTTTTGGTGTCTCGGGAAGATTGTCTGTCGTAATTGTAGCATTTCCTAGGTACGAGAGTACTGCGCAAAGAGCTCATTGGCGATTTTATGCCAAACACAGGAAAATTTCAAACTGGATCCCTAGATTACACAATGGTGAATCTGGCATCAGACGAAATGACTGTCTAAATCATTTGCTTCATTTCTTAAAAGAAATTTCCATTCTAAAAGGAAATGATTTGCTTCCGGTGGAACGTAATTTGAAAATTCATATGACGATTCTCAGTGGATACTTAGGCTGCATTGCTTCTGCTGTATGGCAGGCTTCAAACTTTTTCATCTGTTTTGTGCTTTTCAGCTTATTGTTTAAAACACGTATGTTTTTTTTACTTCTTACCATACTGGCATATGAAATGGTGCTTTCCTCCCGCCCCGATACCGACTACGAGCCCAACACCGCAACTGACATCATCCCACTTCCCATCGGGTTTCATAACAACACAATCGTCACTTGCGTGGTGATGATATTTATCGTTGTAATTAGAAACCCAGTTGGTGTATGTAATCGGAGCCCCTAAAATGTAAAGCAAACAGGCATGCCTTAATGCTTAATTTTACGCAAGGCCAAACAATAATCACTATGGTATAGGCGTCAAGAAAGGCCATTTGTAGCCTGCGCACCCGTCTCTATAACAAAGTCATGTGTACCACATAATTAAAGTAGCCTTGCCAAATTTAGTGTTTAAGATATACACGTGTAAATATATATTCGTTAGCAAGCAGCCCCGCAACCTGCAATCACGAGGCCACACAAAGGAGAAATAACACAGTAACCACCGCCTGAATACGGTCAGTACTAAAAAATACCAGGTGTTTAAATCGATTTTGCTGGTACCAAATATTTTTAATGGGGTCTGCTTAATAACTGCTGACTGACCCTTGCGCGTTACTTGGTATTTAAACCTTAAATGGTACAACTAAATACAACATAATACCTACCTTAAAAGGTTTTATTAACAGTATGTAATGCGCTATTGCGCTAATACTTGTAACCATATATATCTAGCTTCTCAGAGTTCCCTTCCATCCCCGAGTTTCTGATATGGACTCTTTTATTTCTGTATTTAGACACATATACTGTTGCAAATTAGAGGTTCAGTTACAAATCAATAACAGAATGATGAACAGTGATGATCCTGATGACACGGCTCGTTACGGGTCGTCTCATCTGAATCTACACTGTTTGCAACCGTATTTGTATTGGTATGTAGGGATTTAAGGGTTAATTATTCAAAGTCACTTTCCGTTATAAGAGCGTTCTTAAAAAGACTTACTTTTCAACCTTGCTCACACAGAAATTCGCACTTTACCGACATGTTTTGCAAGCGGCAAGTATTCATAAACAAGAGGACCAAGATAGCCCTGTATCGCTTACCTGATTACCTGACAAGTTTCGAGATAATTGGCCTTCCGGTTAAAGAGAGTTAAAGAGAAGACGTTCCATATAGATTTTCAAGATGGCGGCTCTCTTGGACTGTCAGTCAGCATGTTTTTAGCTGTTTTTGATCTATAAGTCACCTCAAATTTTCCAATGAAAATTCGAGTCAATTGGCGTTTTGGTTTAGGATAAAAAAATCAAAATCGATTTTAACATGGCTGCCAGGGCGACTATCTTGGATTTCCGATCAGAATGATTGAGCTATTTGTGATCTACAAGTCGCCCTGATACTTCCCATTAAGTGTCGAGTCAACTGGCCTATCCATTCAGAAGAAGTTGAAAATATATTTTAAAGATGGCGACTGTGCCGGCCATATTGAATTTCCGATTAGAACATGTTTAGCTATTTTTGTTTTATCTACAAGTCACCCAGATACCTCCTACCATGTTTCGAGTCACCTAAATGTTGAGCGTGTAAGATCCTTGACATTAATTAGCACAAGAAACACATGTATGCAAAAGTTTCCTACCTGAGCTCCAGAGATAGGTGCCCTCAACACTTACATCGTTTAAACCAATATATACTGGCTCTCTGTAATTATGAGACTTGAGATAATTTGTGAAGAATTCTTGTTCCTGCGCATTTTGTATAGTCAATAAATGACCATTTCTAACTTTGCAGTGGTTTTCTGCATTGGACCATGTATCGGCATGAGGATTAATAACAAAGCAATACTGGCCATATTGGTTTAAATAACCGCCTGATCTTACAGCATCAAGTCTCACGTGGTCTGGACATTTACTTATATCACCTGCAAAGAACAATACAAACAGAATGTAAAATGATGTTTTAACCGGATTATACAACTCCTTGTAAAATGTATGGGAATTGTTCAATCAAATACACTAGAGAAAGTTGTTTAAGTATAAAATTAATGTAATAATCACATAAATATTATATTACATAAAGACATCCTACATAAATGATCCGTGTCAGCAATGAACACACGAACGCATACACGAATGAAAATAGCTTTAGTGTTGGTCGTCTAGGTCAGACTAGCAAGTTTCGTCAACTTAAACCTCGTCATTCACACTTTCAAAATTATGAAATGTTGGATGATAAATGCATATTCAGTATTATATAATCCGGAGATCAGCTGGTAGTTTTCCTTTGCCCCAATATTCCAGTGGTGTTGACTGACATCCGTGAGATCTTCAAGTGCCTCGACAGGTTATTTCTGTCAAGTCTACAATTTTGCTTCATTTTAAGCTTTAACTGCGATTTATTTAATGATTCAACGATACTGAACAAATATGTTTTACAATATTGAACTTGAGTGAGAGGGTTGCATCTTGTAAAGCTAGCTTGAGCCCCCGCCCCCACTTACCGTCCCCCATCCCCATCCCCGTCCCCGCCCACCTTCGGCCCAGTAATTTATTATTAGCCGTTCAGAGGCGGTACTTTCATTGCGGTTCGTTTTGTTAAATGTTACGCAGTGCCTTAGTAACAAATGTTTTCTTTTCCCAATTATGTATGTTTAAGATATATTCAGTTAAGTTTGGGTAACAGAGCTGCCACATATTTAGGAAAGGGTTGCCAACTCTGCTCGCCATTTGTTCTTTTTGGGGCTATTTAATTGTTTTTGTCTGTCTTTCCCATTTATTTTAAGAACTGGATGTGCATCTGATTGTATCAGTTCCTGTGTTTACTTATTTACTTTGTTTTATAATGTACCTTACACCATCTTGCATAAACAATTAAAAATGATGTCATAGTAAATCGGCATTCATTTCGAGTATTTCCAGAATAACTTTGCCATTCGAAAGCACTTTGCATTTCTTGCTGTGGCATAAACGTTTGGAACATTGTTCGTGCATGTGCATTGTTTTGTGCTAAACGTATTGAGTCATTAGAATTATCCACAAACGTTTGGTTGCAGTGTACGATTTCAACCATTATGTACTCCCAGCAGACACATGATGTCTATACAACGTCGCCTCAACGTCGATGCAACGTCATGACGTTGAGACGACGTTGTATAAACGTTATATGCCCGCTGGGACTGTTAAAAGTGGCCAAAGTTGTTTCAGTGTTGACTGGAGAGTCTTCAAGATGTCACCCATTCTGAACGACCATCAGCCAGTATAATCCATATATATATATATATATATATATATATATATATATATATATATATATATATATATATATATATATATATATATATATATATATACCCGTATAAAGGCATATTAATGATCATGAGCTAGATGAGACTACTGGTATACTTCAAGATTATTTACATATCTTTATGCATATGCGGAAAGCGAAGGCCCAGATCAGACTGTCCGCAAGCAGAATCGTTGGATACACTAGAGCATTCAATAGAGAGCAAAAGCCCTTATAAGACTTTGTGCATGCGCAGGATAATGTGAATCCGCACATTTTGCGGATGCTCGAAGGCCCTTTTCTGTTTGACGCGATCCATATGTCTAAGTTCTAGATAAGAAGGCAGTCCAAAGTGCTCACTGCTGAAATGAAGGTGAGCCGAGTCATCAACAGATGACGTTAGATTATTGATAAACGTGTTGAAATGGGCAGAAAGTACACAAGAGCTAATGGAGAGGGTGTATATGAGGTCACCATGGTCCAAAACGTTTAAAAGCGCCTGCATCTTGCTACTGATACTGGCCATCGCGTTTTGAGATTGCTAATGCATATTTCATATACAGTTGACTCTCGATATCTCGACCTTGCTTATCTCGAATAACCGCTCATCTCGAAGTGAAAATCTGGTCTCTGCTTAAACATGAAAATCTAGCAACAAGTAAAACATATTGTGGAAAAGAGGAGAAATTGCTCCTAAGGAGCAGTTTCTCCTCTTTTCCACAATATTTTCAATATATCTTAACTTCATGGGTCCAATTACATATAAATTTGTTATATGTGGTTAATCGAATTATTTTTTTTCCTCAATTCTGCAGATCTGATATGTCGAGGTAAGGATATTTCGAAGTATTTCAGAGAGTCCGTTGGAATTCGAGAGAGTCGACTGTACATTATTTATCAAATGGCACATCTATTCAGTAAATGTTGAATAGTATGCCAGCTTGTTGAAAAGTTTTCGTCAGTCAGTCAAAGTTAACCGCCATAGCAAATGTAGGCATGGTGTTCTTATGCAATAGAACAATTCTTCATTTTACACCAGCCAAATTGCAATGTATGCCTAAAAGACACTTGGACACGAAGTCTTATTCGACTGACCTTGCATCTAGTAAATATCACCTCTTCCAAAGGCTGAAAACGGATCTCAATGGAAAAAAAGGTACAACTCAGACCTTGTTCCTCATTTCTCCTTCTGCTGGTGTCTCGGAAAGGCTGTTTGTCGTACTTGTAGCATTTACTGGGTATCTTACATTTATACTTTGGCTTTAGTGCCAAATTTCAAACTTCTGTAGGAGTGATATTAGTAACTTAGTAATGAAATGGACAAATGTATTGACAGTGTAGAAACATAATGCCTAATAAAACACGTGTGTTATTGTTAGGTATGTAAGTGTCCTGCGAGGACTCTGATCAGACTGCGCGGAAACCCAGGCTGATTATATTCTTCGCTGGGAGCACATGCAGCCTTGTAAGAAGTAATGGGCATGACGTCATGCAGCTAGTACACCACAACCTCTTTATAGCACTATTGTTGGGGTCCGTAGCATAAACCGTGTTAGTTAAACAACCGTGTTATATCCGAACAAAAATGTATAGATTATATTGAAAAATGACCATTTATGGTCATTTTTCAATATAATCTGTACATTTTTGGGACCCATCTTTGAACCGTGTTATATCCTAAACCGTGTTATAACGAACCGTGTTATAAAGAGGTTGTAGTGTGTATAATTAACAAACCATGTGGAACAGTAGTAGTAGAATGGGTTCGTGTTGTTGTTGGTCTCGGTGTTGTCGTTGTAGTGGATGTGGTTGTAGGTTTTGGGGTAGTTGTTGTAGTTGACGTAGTTGTTGGTTTGAGTGTAGTTGTTGGTGTTGACAAGGTTGTTGGTTTAGGTGGCGTTGTCGTTGGTCTGCTAGTTGTTGTAGCACTCAAGGTTGTTGTAGATGTTGTAGTGGACTGTGGTGTTGTCGTTATAACTATCGACAATGAAAGAGAAATACATAGCCCAGCATAAGACACGTTTCTTAAGCTAACATATGTTGATAATTTTCTTATTTCTTTATAATAACATAAACTGTGGGTACTCGTTAGAGCAGCCTCACCGAAGCGCTCCTAAAGAGTACACCCAACTTGTGTTTTCATAGAGGAATAAGAAATAGTTAAAGTTTTTAACTACAATAAAGTAATATTTTGCTCTATTTCTTCATGATAACATACGTTGTGGGTACTCGTACAGCATACATGGGGTTAAATAGAGTAATAGAACTTTGTTATAATCAAAGCACTTCGAGTGTCGATGAGGCCGGATGCCTGAAATTCTATAAGCCCCTAGAATTTGGGTATACACTGAAATTAAAACAAAAGACCACAGATAAATAGTGTAAATTGTATTTACAAAATGTAATCTGATGTAATCTGAGAACAGAAAGCCAGGAATGTGCCTCAAAGAGTTCTAAATAAAACAAAATGGTCAAACATCAATACTGAATCGGCCCGAAATAGGAATACCGAGTACCTAAACAGACTTTTATTCCTTTTATACGGACAAATTATGGATAAACATTATTCATAAAAAAAAGGTAAGAGAAAAGTTCAGGGAGTGCCACAATTACAAACCGCAGCCCTTCCCAGACATCAAGAGGAAGAGGAAACCGATAAATCCAAACAAACACAAATCGATCAAACATACGAAAAGCATTAAGATTAGCTCTCTCTTCCCCAAGCGAGGTAATCGCAATACTAAAAGGACTAAAAAACACAAGAACAAAATGACACAAGGTAAGACATACAACGAATCGCCTCTCAGAATAAACCACAAAGCACCAAAGAGTAAGACTAACACCGGGACCATATCAGTACTTAAACATGTGTTCAATATTTCTTATAAATGTATATTTATGCGATCATTGTCGCTACTTGATATCCTTATTTCGGTGTTACAATATTCTTTTCAGTGTCAAAAGTCATGTGTAAATTGTAATGTGTATCCGTTTCGGTACACAATGACCCCTTTTCGGTTTTTAGTAGGACAGCGGCTCGGGGTACACGTTTTACCATTGTACTCAACGCTGTAAAGATTTTACTGTAGAATAATTATAACTGTTTCCTGATATAATACTCAATGTGATTTTAATCTTATTTCTTCAAAAGTTTGAAGTTTTCATTGGTTATGTCCATTTATTTGCTATAGGTAAGTATCAGAGTATATAGGGTTAAATGTTTGAATGCAAAATTTAATGTTATCAGCTTTAGCAGGGAACTATTTGTTAGGTACTTATAAGGTCAGTAGTAAAAGAAAAACAGACTGTCAAAATATATATATATATATATATATATATATATATATATATATATATATATATATATATATATATATATATATATATATATATATATATATATATATATGGTCTACTAAATCTGGTGGCGGTTTGGCAACCGACCCTTAAACGGGAACTATTTGTAAGGTAGTTATTATGTTGGTAATAACAGAACTACGGATTGTCAAAATAGCAGCCTATCCCTAAACGGAAACTAATTGTAAGGTAGTTATTAGGTTAGTAGCAGCCACAAAAAATCAGTCGAAAAAAAATTGTCGAAATGTGGGATTTTCAATCTGGTGACGGTTCGGTAACCGTCGCCAAAAACTGGAGCGGTTTTGTCTTGGCCGTGCTGTAGAGATATAGTTACCTAGTTCTTCAGTCGGAAGTTGCCCTGGACATGTCTGTACCTTCACCTGCTCGTCTATAAGAACATAAGCCACCTGAAAAATCCAGAACAATTCTGGGGATGTTCAAAATCTTTAGGAGACTGGATACACTTTCATGGGATGTAATTTTATAAGCATTGTTTTATCTCTCTTCAGAAAAAAGAAGATTTTACTCTGAAATGAAAGAATTTGCTCCTCTTGGGAACAGATGTTTTCCTTTTAAAACAGGCCCATTTTGGTAGCATATTCTTTTCTTTAAGAGCAGACTCCTTTTCGGAAAGATGTTGGTGTGCAGGGCAGCAAATGGATAGTCATAAATTTTTTATCCCTTGTAGAAAATGGCAAAATCGACAAAACGTATCAATTTGCCCTCAAGCTTCGTTCAAAATATAGTCACATTTGAGGCATATGATATACGTATGTGAGTTTGACCGAATCAGATCAACATGTGCATCCGAAAAAGGTCATGGTCCTCAATGTGCGAGCCTTATTCTTTTCAGCATATGCATTCTAACAGCCTTGGTATGACCACCTATTGACAAAAATGCATTTGTCTGTGCGGACCACTGCAGAAGGGACATGAACACATGTGGTACGTTTTCCACCATTTCTATCAGTAATAGAACTTTGCGAGTTCCTGTTTTGTGTTCCTGTTCCAAAATGCTTCTATAAAAGTTCTACTCTAAAACGAAAGGATTTCTCCAACGGGGAGCAATATTTGTCCTTTAAGAGTAGATCTGTTTTTAAATGGGAGGCAAAAGATCTTAACTGAGTTGGCGCTTCTGAAAGTGTCCATTTTTCTTGAACATTCGCGCTTCGTAAATGTACGCCGTTTGTTGAATTTTTAATGATGTGCGATTGTATGAACGGCCATATTGCGTGCCCGCTGGGGATTCTGTAAGTGGATAGAAAATGTCCGGATCAGACTGCGAAAATTCGTTTTCCGCATATGCGGAAAACGAATTTTCGCAGTCTGATCCGGACATTTACTATCCACTTACAGATATGCGGAAAACGAATTTTCGCAGTCTGATCCGGACATTTACTATCCACTTACAGATATGCGGAAAACGAATTTTCGCAGTCTGATCCGGACATTTACTATCCACTTACAGATATGCGGAAAACGAATTTTCGCAGTCTGATCCGGACATTTACTATCCTCTTACAGATATGCGGAAAACGAATTTTTGCTGTCTGAGTCGGACATTTACTATCCATTTTCGCAGTCTGATCCGGACATTTACTATCCACTTACAGATATGCGGAAAACGAAATTTCGCAGTCTGATCCGGACATTTACTATCCACTTACAGATATGCGAAAAACGAATTTTCGCAGTCTGATCCGGACATTTACTATCCTCTTACAGATATGCGGAAAACGAATTTTCGCAGTCTGATCCGGACATTTACTATCCACTTACAGATATGCGGAAAACGAACTTCCGCAGTCTGATCCGGACATTTACTATCCACTTACAGAATCCCCTGCGGGCACGCAATATAAAAACAACGTCGATTCAATGTTTATTTAATATCTTGGCGTTGAATTGAATCGACGTTGTTTCAACGGTGTGCGCCTGCTGGGATCGTTTATCATTTTTAGACTACTTTGGCGCAGTGAGATGGAACTAATCTGACTGCACGAATGTTGAAATGATTTGGGTCTTAGCTGTTAACAAATGCCGTAAATACACATTAGTTCTATGGTAATGTGAACTCACGCCCTGTGTCACGTCGGGTAGGGTAGATGTTTGCTGATCACAAGATCAAACAATACGCTTATGTCGTGTGTTACGCTGCCCAGAAAACATCCACGAGACGAGATACGGAGCATCAGATCACATTACTGTAATACTCGTATTAGTGTTACTATATAGCTGGCAAATGTTTAACCTTTAACCCACCGTTTGTTAAATGATACAATCTTACGTCCCCGTTCATGACTATTTTCCCAGTCTAGACTCAGGGACGATCGACCGCCAGTGTTATCAGTGCTTTGATCTCATATATTGCCGTATCCCCCCCCCCCCCCCCCCCCACACACACACACACACACCTCCTCCCCCCATAAGTGTTTGGATAAAAAAAATCTGATCAGCCCAGATCCGAACCGGAGGCAACAGTGCAGATTATAGGTTAAACTCTTCGACATTTTACCAGGTATTTTGGACACATCGACATATTTCAAAATGGAATTGCTTACATTTTAGGAGAGGCATGTGAAGGAGGTAAGGTATCTCTATATTTAGGGTAAGCATTGTACCTGCTTTTCATACTGTATTGGCTGCCAGTTCTGTTGACCAGCCCCGTAAGTTGGCTTACAGTCAAACTCGTAGAGATAACCAGTTGGCTGACTCTGTGCATCCTTTACACCGTATACTTCTCGTTCTACGTGATAGTTGCACAGACACTCATAGTCTGCCAATGCTGAACCAATCAACGTCAACCCAAGGATTACAATATACATTGGTCTCTGAAAAAGTGTAAAAAAGCACTGATAATGCAATATTTGCCTTAATCCTTTTATACCTAGCGTAAAAATATTCAAGTGGCCAAGTAGTTAACGCTCCCGCCTTCGGGTCATCATCACGAAAACATGCCTATATAATTTTGACCCCCTTAAACCCCACTTTTATATAGCAAAACTGGGGTTTACAGGGGTATACACTATTTTTCTTATTTCTGCTTAAAAACATAGATTGTGGTACTCGTTAGAACCGCCTCGTCGAGGCGGTTCTAACGAGTACCCATAATCTAAGTTTTGAGCAGAAATAAGAAAAAATATCAGAGTTTATCATCTGAAAATTTTCAGTTTTTGGAGGTGAAATTTTCTATATATTTGAATATAATGGAGGCCCCGGATTTGAATCCCGCCAGAGGCGGAATTCAGCTCAAGACTGTACGGTGCTCATAGCCTAGTATATTACCATTCATCATCTCGATATGCCTTATACAATGTTGAAAGGGACGTAAAGCACCAAACCATCATCTTCATTATACCTAGCGTCCCATAAAAGGGACATTGGCAAACAGTGTAGACCCAGTTTAAACGATGTAGAACGAGGCGTCTGATCACGGTCTACGCTATTTGCATTAAATACAGGAATATCTGTAAAACGTGGCGATAATCAAAACAAAATAAGCAGGCACCCCTTATGTTAGAAATGGGCCAACAGTGCAGACCCGGATGAGACGCCACGTTTGCGGCGTCTCATCTGGGTCTACACTGTTTGCAAAAGAGTTTAGGTAGAAGAGTCTTCTCGGTGTCAGACAGACAGTCCTCAGCAAACTGAAACGCAACATCTAATCAGTTCATTTAACCCTTTCATCCGTGCAGACCAATACAAATACCTTTGCAAACGGTGTAGATCCAGACAAGCAGTCTCATCAGGATCTACATTATTTGCCATTCTTTATTGACTTTTGCTGACACCACTATTTGCAGCAATTGATGTGTCCAAATTCAGAGATCGATGGGCCCATTTCGTAAAGGGTAAGAAAAGATTTTAGCCTTGCAAACTACAGTGTTGCATATGAAGAGACTTCCGAGCTTCCGATTTTCGTGATTTTGTGTGTTTTTTATTTTCAAAGGCAATCCGTTTTGACTTTCATATTACAATAAAACTAACGACTGTAAGGAACCGCCATACTAGATAGTATCACCAGCATCCCATTGGTCGAACCACCGTCAGTGTAGTTCAAAGTCTTGTTGTGAGTTCAAGACCCAGGTTTACAATCGTCCCTCAAGTTAAGGTAACCATTATTTTTAGGGTCGAGATTTGCAATGCACATTTCGCGCTTTCACATGAAAGCTGATTTTCAACGAAGAAATGAATATGTACAGTTCGATATCGTCTTCTAAACTTACATAAAGCTATTCATTTTAACTGACTTTGAATATCTTATTTCGTATCTTAAATTTTCGAACCTCGAGTTAGGTAGGTCTTAAATCTGAGGAATGATTGTAAACCTGGGCCCAGAAAACTGTTACTCCAACAACCACTACACCCGGTATATCCGCTCAGCTGAGTAAGAGCTTTCGCGTTTCAATTTCCAGTAGGAACATTGCCAGATACTGAAGTGGCAAACAGTGCACTCACTGGAGTTAACCTGGTGATAGATAAAATAATGGCTATGGTATTATTAAATAATTAGAATTTTATTCACTTCTTTCGAGTGATCAATGTTTTGTTCCTGTGTGTACGAAAAGCCACGCTTTTATCCAGCGATCTTTATTCAATACGGTATACTTAAGAACTGATTGAATTTATTAAAATGTTGCACATATTTTGTCGATTCGTGTGTTGCTTACAATGGTACTGATCACATTCCATGGTTTGGATGAACTGAGACTTCCATTGCGGGTCCTCAGTTACAGTTCTTCTTTGTCCACATTACGAAAACACGCCTATGCAAAATATATAGAAAATTTCACCTCCATAAACTGAAAATTTTCAGATAAAAAAAACTGATATTTTTTCATATTTCTGCTCAAAATATAGATTGTAGGTACTCGTTATAACCGCCTCGGCGAGGCGGTTCTAACGACTACTCGTTATAACCGCATCGGCGAGGCGGTTCTAACGGGTACCCACAATCTATATTTTTGAGCAGAAATAAGCAGAATAATGTATACCCTGTAAACCCCAGTTTAACTATGTGAAAGTGGGGTTTAAGGGGTTAAAATTGTATAGGCATGTTTTCGTGATGTTGGGTTGGTGGTTCCATATTTGACGTTTGTTTTGTCATTGAAGGTTTCTCATCTCGCCTTCCTTTGGTACCTAGGGAAGGCCGTGCATCTAGATAGTGGCATTTCCTTGGTATCTTTACTTATATTTAGATGTACTGTACTTACCAATTCTTAGAACTGAATTAAATAGATTTCTGTGTTTATTTCGGTGCAGAATTTGGGATCCTTTCAAGGCATGAATTATTCCAGTAATTTCTCCTACTTTAACAAATGTTTATAATTCTTAATCGCAAAGGAAAAGGAAGTAAACATCTAAACCATAACTTGTTAAAACGGCCCTTAACGTCTATGCGAACTCTAAGATGAGTTTACCTGTCCGTCTGTGCGGCATGACTACCGTATTTAACCAAAGTAGTCGGACAGATAGGTTTGGGCAAACAGTGTAGACCCAGATCAGACGCCGCAAAATGCGGCGTTTGATCTGGTTCTACATTATTTGCCACTCATCATTTCAGAAATATAAAAGATAAGTTCCACTTTTAGGACATGTTTGGAAAGGAGGTGTCCGATTACTGCGGGTATATACGGTAGGGTATTTGCAATAGAATAGTACGTTTGGCAATTTCTGAAGATTAGGTTAGTTAACACCAAGAAACCTGGTCAAACATCGAAGATGGGTAGTACGATCCCGGTCTTCGATTTTCGTATATCCATTAAACGCTCTTTTTACGCGACCCAACTCATCTTATCTTTGTCACAACTATTATAGTTTTATCAGCACAACCTTTACCTCTCTATGGGTAAATTCAGCAGACGACTAACTGATGATATTTTGTTCTTATTTTTTCCCAGAAAACAGGATTTGACATTTCATGCAAATTGTCTCCAATGGAGACAATTTGCATGAAATGTAATATCTGTGTTCTGGAAAAAGTAAGAAAAAATAAGTCAGTATGTCGTCTGCTTGAAATTTGACCCAGAGTGCTAAGCGTTAATGTGTGGGAATACTGCATTTGTTTCGTTGACGCTCATGTTTTAACCCATAAAGCACCAAGCAATCTTTATATATATCAGACAACATTCTATTTTTGTTTTCTTAATTTAGCAGAAGATTCACATGAAATATCAAGACTTATTTTCTTTGAACTTGGCAGAGGATTCACATGAACTATCAAGACTTATTTCAATCATTTAAAAATAATTTTAAAATATCAAGTTTTCGTCTGCTGCAGTTGCGATTGGTGTTTTTTTTTTTTTTTTTTTTTTTTTTTTTTTTTCTTTCTTTGGGGCGGGGGAGGGGTGGAATAGATAAAATACTACATGTATCGTATGACATTAAATTTTTAGTCGTTTAAATTTCATAAAATTGTAGAATGGCATGTTAAGTAAAACATAACTGACAAGGCAAATCCTAGCTCCATTCGCTTAATTAAAGCATGTTCAAAACTGTTAGCTGGATTTAAGCACACTACATATATTTAGAAGAGATTTTCTGGTTCTTCTACCGTTCATATTATTCAAGACTATCTCTTGGCATGGTTCATTTGTTAGTGTGTTTGAGTACGAAATACCCAGATGTATAGCAACATGTTTGCTGTCCGTTTATGATTTCAGAAGAAGCCAAATGAAATTGGGTCGATTGTTTACAATCGATCCAGAGTATACATACACCAAAATTTCCTTAAGGTTGTTGCCCACGTGATTATCATTGACCAGTGAAATCAAACCACGCGTTAAAAGGACTAAACAAATTTCCACGATATGAAACCTACAACCTGTTGTCTCCGAACCGAACTCTATTCTAAAACATGGACTGGGCTTAGTGCTGGGATATTTGCAAACAGTGTCCAGCAAACACACAATGTCGCAACAACATCGTTACAACGTCGCTGCAACGTCGTGACGTTGCAGCGACGTTATAACGACGTTGGAATCACGTTGTGTATTTGCTGGGTGTATACCCAGATCAGACGCCACAGAACGCGTTCAGGAACATTTTCCTAGCCTTTACTCAAAGACAATCGAACCCACCACACCAGTGCTGTCAGTGCTTTGATTGTAAGCGGGCAACGAAGGTCCTGATTACACTGAATGAATACTTGCTTACTGCAACGGTGTCGAAAATCATGACAATAGTTACTGGGCAGCAGACATAAGATCTTTCATCCATAAGTTCTTATTTTGAATAATAACATAGAACGCAGAACGCGGCGTCTGATCAATGTCTACACTGTTTGCTTCTCATTCAAATGTTTGTAGCCACATCTACCGATAGCAAGATAGACTGGATGGAAGTGGTCGCTGAGACGTCATTGAATGTCTCTTCATTCGAGTTTGTCTGCTAACAAAAGGATCAAAGTACTGGGAGTATATATGTAGACAGTTCCATATAAAGATGTGTTATTGATAGAAAAGCAGAACAGTTATAGTTAACCCTTGTCCTGCTGAATAAATAAAGATGCCATGCCCACTTCTAATTTTCAGCCAATCAGATTACTTGATCCGGATTGTTGCTATAAATTCACATACTTAGTGGAAAACAGTGCAGATCCAGATCAGTTGGCTTCTGACGAAGCCAACTGATCTGGATCTACACTGTTTGTAAAGGCAGGGTATATCCGTGTTCAGCAGGACAATGGTTAAAATTTTCTTTTCTAAAATTGAACCGGTCTACAACACTTCCTACAAGATTATATGTGCGCTGAGCGAAGGCTCCGATCAGCCTTCGCACCCGCGCAGGCTGATAAGACTCTTCGCTGTCAGCCTGGAGACGCTTTTGATCTTTGTCTGCATGTACCCACAGAGTGTTCTGCAAAGACACTGATCAGATTGCGTGGATGCGCATGTTGATTTGAGTCTTCGCTGGAAGCTCAAGCAATCTTGAAGGAAATGCTGTGCCCCGGCTTAAATTATAAGATTAATAGAAAGCAAGCTTTCCTTGAAAGGCTATATAATGCCTACTGTTTTTTTCCTCCATAATACATGTTTGTTTGTTTGTTTTGAAGTTTTACGGCCCAGTCAACCCAATAGGGTCATGTCGAGCGCGGTCAGTTTACCTAACCACACGTTTACTGGGCAGGCTCAGTCCTCTAAACGGTTAACCAGTATAGTGCACATTCTTTCGCCAGAAATACATGTATATAAGATTATATATATGGGGTTTACAATACTAAGCGCAAAAATCAGAATTTGCAGTTTTTAAACAAGCTTTTCAATATGTTTGATTATTCCTAGTAAAATTTGTACTGCATACATCTGTCTTTCTTTGCTTAATTATTTAAATTTTCTAAATTACCCTTATTATATGGGACACATACCTTCCCAGAAGGCACATAACATTCAAACAACGTTGATTCCACGTCAAGACGTGGAGTCAACGTTAAATCGACGTTGAATACATGTTCTGTGCCCGTCGGGTTGCCTGTCAGACGACCTAGATAAGAAGGGTATCAAAATATTTTTTTTTCTGATTACTGCAGAAAAACGTATGTTATGGGTATACATTAAAAGCCATCATGAAAACATGCCTATAAAATGTTGACCCCATTAAACCCCACTTTTATTATAGTAAAACTGGGATCTACAGGGGTATACATTATTGTTCTTATTTCTACTTTAAACATAGATTGTGGGTACTCGTTAGAACCGCCTCGGCAAGGCGGTATAGCGAGTACCCACAATTTTTGTTTTGAGCAGAAATATGAAACATATCTGAATTTTTATCTGAATTTCTTTTATTTTTTGGTGGTAAAATAATTTTCAGTATATTCGAATAGCCTTGTTTTCGTAATGAATATCTGACTTCATAGATGACTTCGTGTTAGCATCACAGCCGATTGCCCAAAAGAGAATGACCGCTAAAGTTGGAGTGTTTGTCTCTTAGATTGCTTGTCTACCATAGTTTGATAGTTTGCAGCTCCATTACAGAGATTGCTGCGGGTGGTGGTGGTGGGTGTGGGGATGAGGTAAGCACGTATATATAGCTTTATTATTCTGTTTTCTACCTGTAGGCATTTAAATTCAAGACCCTTTAGGACTCCTCCACACGTGCATTATAAGTCTAGAGCTTAACCAACTAAGCCATTGGGTCGTTTTCACGATTTTAAGCCAGCATGTAAGTAAAATGAAAGCAAGATTAAAATAAGGACCGTGCTGAGATCATTACATCACGGATTGAGCTGAATGTCAGAAAATAAAACAACAAAAAAAAAACAAAAAAAACGTCAAATGAAATGCTATATGTGTAGAATGATTCCTGCAAAGACTCATATTTTGATATTAAGTTTTGATTACCTAGACTTAATTGCTTGCTAAGCAGGGCGTCCAACGGAATCAGATTAGCATTATATTTCGAACATAACGCTAGTAAGGTTAAAACAAGAATTATATAATGTGAGTCAAAGACGTACCTTTCGACATGTGCGCCCAACGAAGACTCATATCAGCCTGCGCATCCGCGCAGGCTGATCTGAGCCTTCGCTGTCCCATGTAGAAATTTGCATCCTTTGCAATCAAAATGTGACCGGTGAAGATTTTGATAAGACTGTGCGAATGCGCAGGCTGATCTGAATCTTCGCTGGGCGTCTATGTCCGATTGTACTTTTTCTGACTTCGCAGCTAATGCGAACTTGGCAGTAATCTGTTCGAAAATTACATAATTGGGGATGCAGTTTGCGGCATATTTGGTGTTATTATGAATAAATCTGAGTATTTATACTAAACGTGTCATTGATTGCATTACGAAAACACGCCTATTTAAATGTACTGAAAATTTTACAACCAAAAAAATGAAAATTTTCAGATAAAAATTTCTGCTATTTTTTCATATTTCCGCTCAAAACATAGATTGTGGGTAATCGTTAGAACCGCCTCACAGAGGCGGTTCTAACGAGTACCCACAATCTATGCTTTGAGCAGAAATAAGAAAAATAATATATACCCCTGTAAACCCCAGTTTTACTATATAAAAGTGGGGTTTAAGGGGGGGTCAAAATTATATAGGCATGTTTTCCTGATGGTGTTACAGTTGGCGGACAGAAATGGATGAACATATAAGAGTTGGATTAATTTGCAGTTTAACTGTGATCTTGATGTTGTTAATATTTGTGAGTATATAATGTTCTTTGTACTGACTGAAATGTAATGTTCTTTGTGCTGTCTGAAATGTAATGATCTTTGTACGGTCTTAATTGCGAGGTTCCTTGTGCTGTCTTAAATGTGCTGTTCTTTGTACGGTCTTAATTGTGATGTTCTTTGTACTGTCTTAAATATGATGTTCTTTGTACGGTCTTAAATGTCAGATTCTTTGTGCTGTCTTACATATGATGTTCTTTGTACGGTCTTAATTGTGATGTTCTTTGTACGGTCTTAATTGTGATGTTCTTTGTACTGTCTTAAATATGATGTTCTTTGTACGGTCTTAAATGTGAGACTCTTTGTGCTGTCTTAAATATGATGTTCTTTGTAAGGGTCTTAATTGAGAGGTTCTTTGTGCTATCTTAAATGTGATGTTCTTTGTACAGTCTTAAATGTGAGATTCTTTGTCTGTCTTAAATATGATGTTCTTTGTACGGTCTTAATTGTGAGGTTCTTTGTGCTGTCTTAAATGTGATGTTCTTTGTACGGTCTTAAATATAATGTTATTTCTACGAACCTAAATATAATGTTCTTTGTATGGTCTTAAATCTTAAATGTAATGTCATTTGTACTGTCTGCAATACGACGTTCCTTGTACAGTCTTAAATGCGATGTTCTTAGTACGGTCTTAAATATGATGTTCTCTGGACTGTCTTAATGTGATGTTCTCTGGACTGTCTTAATGTGATGTTATTTGGACTGTCTTAATGTGATGTTCTCTGGACTGTCTTAATGTGATGTTCTCTGGACTGTCTTAATGTGATGTTCTCTGGACTGTCTTAATGTGATGTTCTCTGGACTGTCTTAATGTGATGTTCTCTGGACTGTCTTAATGTGATGTTCTCTGGACTGTCTTAATGTGATGTTCTCTGGACTGTCTTAATGTGATGTTCTCTGGACTGTCTTAATGTGATGTTCTCTGGACTGTCTTAATGTGATGTTCTCTGGACTGTCTTAATGTGATGTTATTTGGACTGTCTTAATATGATGTTCTCTGGACTGTCTTAATGTGATGTTCTCTGGACTGTCTTAATGTGATGTTCTCTGGACTGTCTTAATGTGATGTTCTCTGGACTGTCTTAATGTGATGTTCTCTGGACTGTCTTAATGTGATGTTCTCTGGACTGTCTTAATGTGATGTTCTCTGGACTGTCTTAATGTGATGTTCTCTGGACTGTCTTAATGTGATGTTCTCTGGACTGTCTTAATGTGATGTTATTTGGACTGTCTTAAACGTGATGTTCTTTCTTCTGCCTTAAATGTTGACTTAAATGTGATGTTCTTTTTTCTGCCTTAAATATGATTTTCTGTGTATTGTCTTAAATGTGATGTTCTGTGCACTGTCTTCAATGTGATGATCTTTCTACTGTCTTAAATGTGATTTGCTTTGTACTGTCTTAAATGTGACGTTCTTTGTACTTTCTAAAATGAGATGCTTGTTTCACTGCCGTAAATGTGGTTTGTACCTTTTGCATTCATTTTTTAACAGCATTTCTACCTGATGTAGAACCAGTTCGTCTCTTGTCAACGGGTAGTGACGTGACGTATTACGTATGGAAATAATGCAGACGTGTGACGTGGCAAACAATTTCGGTTTAAAGATGTAAACCGTTTAGATATGTACAATAGAATGAATTACGCCCACCTTCGAATCCAAATACAGTCGAACCTCAATGGCTCGAACATCTTTGGGACCATGGAAATTCGTTCGAGACATGGGTAGTTAGAGCCACTGAGGGTTAATCATGGCACCAGTTCAGGTAGCAAATAGCGATAATTTAGGGAAATCTTTTCGAATTTCTACACAATGATCGTATGTTGTGTGTACTCATTAGAATCGCCTCATCGAGTACACACAACATACAATTCCATTATAAAATAAGAAAAAATCCCTAAATATTTGTTTTCTTGAGCTACTGGAAGAATTTTGTAGGGACTGAAAAAAGAGTTCGAATCATCCACGGTAAACGGGCCATCCGTGTTCGAGCCATTGAGGTTATACTGTATACGTAATTTCCAATCCAGTAATGCCTGAGACTCAACATGCTTTCGTTAGCACCACTGTTTACAGAATTTCTGTAATGCTCCACCAATTCTCGGTATTTGTTGAAGCTGATGGGCTAGGAAAGTTGTATTTAGGGTCCTTTAGAAGTAATTGAGCTGATTCAGATATTTTCTATTTACTGTTAATAATGTGACGCTGCGGCAAGAATACTACTGGTCAGCCTAACCTTCTTTGGTGGCTTGGGAAGAGACAAATGCTCCTCAGTCTGACTTTGCTTGCTGTCTGCTTCTGTCTCTCGTCGGTCGGATTTTAGATACTCGTTGTATCGGGGCACGGAGCTTCCTACAACACTGCATGTGCGCCAAGCTAGGATTCGGATCAGCCTGTGCGTCCGCGCGGTCTCATCAGTCTTCGCAGGGCATAATATAGGTTGCCAAGGATCTAAAGCGTCTTCGGGCGAACAATAAAAGATCTTATCAGTTTAGCTGGGCACACATGCAATCCTTTAGGAAATGCTGAGTCCGGCTCATTTGTATTCTGTTTCCAGCTGCCGACGGCGTCGGGCCACATTTGTCACACGGAGCTGGAGTCCTGTGAGATGGGTACGTAACGTAACTATTGTCCTCTGCAGTTTTCTTCTTCTTCATCACGAAAACACGCCTATATCATTTTGACCCCCTTAAACCCCACTTTATATAGTAAAACTGGGGTTTACAGGGGTATACATTATTTTTCTTATTTCAGATCAAAGACATAGATTGTGGGTACATGTTAGAACCGCCTCGCCGAGGCGGTTCTAACAAGTACCAACAATCTATATTTTGAGCAGAAATATGAAAACTACTAGAATTTTTTATTTGAAAGTTTTCGTTTTTTTTTTGTTTTTTTTTTTTTTTTTTGTGTGTGTTAAAATTCTCAATATATTTGAATAGGCGTGTTTTCGTAATGTGGTGACTGGCTAAATATTAATTTAACGCCTAGCATTTTGGGTGAAAAAATTCAGCAGACGACATTTTAAAGGGTTTTTCCCTAAACAACAGGTTTTGACAGATCATTCAAATTTTCTCCAAAAGGAACAATTTGCAAGAAATGTCAAAACCTGTTTGGGGAAATTTAAGAAAAATGTTATCAAATTCTTTCTTGCTGATTTAGCCAAGAGAGTGTTAAAGATTAAATGAAACCGCTGACACTTCCTGGATATTTTCACCTATACTTTTACATTGAATTATGACGAAAGTATGCAAATTTATTTATTTATTTTTTGTCTGATTTTGCCGCCATGTGAAAAAAAAGAAAAGAAATAAGATTTTCTGAAAGATTTCAAAGGCCGAATAGTGGAAGTATTGAACGCGAGGAACCATTTTTTTTTTTTTTTTTTTTTTTGGGGGGGGGGGGGGGTGGGGGGGAGGGAGGTGTGGGGGTTGGAAAGGGAGTGTGATACGCTTATATGGGCATCGTAAAGCGAAAAGATGCCTTTAAACATGCGAAAAATTCACAGATTCTGATCATTTTGCGCATGCGTACTCGTAATTTCGTCTTGGTCTTTACTCTCTATACATATATGTACATTCTGTTTTATCCAATTATTCAGTTAGCGGACAGTGAAGGTCCTGACCAGACTGCGCGGATGCGCAGGCTGATCTGGATCATCACTGTCCGCCAATTCCGGAAGGGACGTTTTCGCATGGCTTGGCCCATATTATTTTATGTTGTCTTCCAGGACATGAGATGAGGTACTGTGAAACAGTAGATAACGAACCAGGGAGATATTGTAGAGTGTGTGGCGAGCACACCTTCCAACCCCATACGAACTACTATGGGGATCGCTGTAGACTGAGGTATATACATTGAGGCATCCACGGATCTTCCACTCCAAAAACAGCCACTTTCCTATCGCAGCCACTTGTCAGAGTCTCAAAAGTGTTATCTCCCAACAGCCACCTCCCGATGACAGACAATTCGAGCCGTGTCAAGAGAAAAAGTGTCATTGAGCATGCGCAAAATGCGCAAATTCAAACAAATCTGCGCATGCGCAAAATATAATCCGGGCCATTGCTCTCCACTGTTACGCTCTATAGTATCCAATAATTCTGACAGCGGAAGGCGAAGGCATCCGCGCAGTCTGATCTGGTCTTCCTAGTTCGCGCATGCCCCGAAGGTATATTTGCCCATGTCGCGACTCGTTTGATATCTTCTCAAGGGTGGTTGTTTGGAAAGGTTGCATTGAAATGTCGTCTAAGGGAAATGAACACACATTCAGGGGAAGTAAATCTGTCATAATGATTTGGCTTATCTTTTGAAAAGAGGCCTGCAGCTAAAAGAAAGAATTTTCTCCTTTCCGGGGCAAATTCTTTCCTGTAAGAGTAGACCCCTTTTCAGAAGGGGATAAGGGTGTCAGAAAGCAAACAAGATGTCACGAAAGCTGTCTTTCTTTTCCAAAATGGCGGTAAATTTACGAAGTGTATCCAGTCCTCTTAATACGTCGTTTCTTTGATCATAGAAAACACATGCTCAGATAGAGATGCAGAAAAAAGACGATTTTAAAGTAACTAGTAGCGGTGCTTCCAGAAAAAAAAGATGGCCCCGCAACTGCGAAATGTTCAGTTTTTCTACCGCCGTGACCTTGAAAAATTAGGTCAAGGTCACCAAAATCTAATCAGTTCTTCGTTTGTCTGAATTTCATATCCATGGAATTTGGTAAGAATCCAACCACTGGTTCACAAGATATTGTGCAGCCAAGAAAGTGTCACGCCGATACAGACGCCGACGCCGACGCCAATGGGATCCGCGCCAAAATTAATATATCCCCCCGCCGCACTCGTAGGTGGGGCAACATAATTAGACGTTGCCAACGTGTGGGTTACGAAGTCATTACAGTGTACGGTCACCATAAGGCTGCAGATAATAAAATGTGCTGCTGCTTTTTATTAGGACAGGCAAAAATGTTTTGTCGTTTGTTTGTTATTTGTTTATTTGTTTAATTGTTTTATTTGTTTTATATTTGTTCCTTTGTTCTGTTTACACAAACTTGCTTATTTGTAAGAATCTATAAGAGAGTAAAATTGTTATGGTATATATTTTGAAGTCAAAGCTATTCTCTGGTCAGAACCCCCACTGCATTAGCTTATTGTATCAAATAAAAATATCTTTCATCGCATGAAATATTAATGTCATGTTTATAATTCTTGGAAAACATCAATAGATACCATTTTTATTGCCAACTTATTTCGCCACCAGTCTTATGTGCGTGATGGGTTTTCTTTTGTTCTTATTGATGTTGTTGTTTTGTTTTTGAATTGTTGAGAAACAACCATAGTCATCTGCATACATTTGTGTATTAAGGATTTTGGACTAGTTACACTATCTCCAAAAATAGTTTCACGTGACACATTAAGACAATGGACATTTTGGAGCTTGTACAATATAGTTTGGTTGTGGTTTTCATTGCAGAAGATCGTGTCGCAAATTCAGAATGTTCTACAAAGACGTAGGAAGCACAACAAGAGATGCCGAATGTGAATGCGAGGACGGTTATCATTTTCTAAATGAAGATCAAAGAGCGTGCGTTCTGAGCTAGGAGTATAGACAAATTCGTTTTTGGTAATTATGTATTTCTGTATACAACTAACAGAGGACGTGTTAAGGG
Organism: Anodontia alba; assembly: GCA_964016985.1. Classification (NCBI taxonomy): domain Eukaryota; kingdom Metazoa; phylum Mollusca; class Bivalvia; order Lucinida; family Lucinidae; genus Anodontia; species Anodontia alba. The sequence goes on along the minus strand of OZ024836.1, from coordinate 21,242,201 downwards.
GGGGATATTTTAATGGCGAACTTGAGAGAGGATCACATTTTAACGATCGTTGTATAAAAAAACTCATTCAAAAAACAATTCCTCTGACAGGTTTCAATTTGATATTGAAAATCAAAGAACATGTGTTCTCAATTACGTATACAAACACATGTTGTTGGTGCTCATTAGAATTGCCTCGTTAATGCGCTTATGATGAGTACCCACAACATACATATTTATGGATATCTAAAGAATATGATCCCTGAATTATCATCAAATACTCTTCCTTAACATGAGTTCTCTGACAGCTTTCGTTTTGATAACACATGTCGGAGAGCATTGTTCCCAATTTGGTGTATGGACTGTTTATGCACGCCTTTAAACAACTAACAAAGGACTTGTTAAGGAGGGGTGCTGTTTGATAGGTCTGGGATGTAAGACTTGAACGATTATACATTAACCTTTTTTTGTCCTTATATTAAAGAAGACATTATGTTAACATGTCCATGTCTATCTGTTCAGTTTGTTCAGGATATTTCCCGATACTGAAATGTATGTACAAGTTGGTCCAGTGTATCAGGTTTTCGAATAAATAGAGTGTTTCATATGTTGGATACCAATTATGGACTTTTGTAAAGCTATTTCCATATATGTTCCATGCTCGTGCTATGGTTAGCATGTAAATGGCATGCAAATGAGCGTTTTATTAAACATAAATACTTGTTGGAGTAGACAGACCATATACACGATTGCAAGAGCTAGCGACAGGCTACGCATGCAAGTCAATAAAACGACCAGGCCCCGAGGTTATAAAACTTTTTTCATGCTCAACGCAGCTGAGCATGAAAATTTCTCTGCTAATAAATATGAAAATGCCAACTTCAGTTGGCATTTTCATATTTATTAGCAGAGAAATTTTCATGCTCAGCTATTTGTTTGTTTGTGTTGCAGTTTTACGGCCCAGTCAACCCGATGGGGTCATGTCGAGCGCGGTCAGTTTACCTAACCACACGTTTACTGGGCAGGCTTATTCCTCTAAGCAGTTAACCAGTATTGTGCACATTCTATCGCCAGAAACTGCCAACTACCCTTCTTGAATCAGCGGAAGGAAGAGATTAACCGTAGAAAATATTTCATGGTCAATCTCCTCAGCTATATTTAGCAAAAAAAGAATTTAGATTGGTTAGTAATTTGAGATTTATTAAAATGACAACTTTCATACTCACCTGAATAGAGCACGAAAAAAGGTTTATAACCTCGGGGCCAATATGCAACCAAAATAATATAAAACAGAACTAAATTAGCTGAACACAAAGGGCCTTTGAAACATGTGCAAACAGAGCAGTTCCTGGCCGGCCTGTGCATCCGCGCAGTCTGGTCAGGATCTTCGCAGTTCGCCTACACAGTGTAGGGACCTTGTAGAAGATACAGGACTAATAGCGAATATAGTGATTCGACGCGTGGCTGCGCAAACTGGTCTAAGGCTTCACTTTTCCTATATGCCCTAAGGAACTTTTTTATCAGCCAACGGCTCAGATGAAATCAATGCCAGAAAATGCAAATTCAGAATGCAAGGAACCACATTAGTAGCACATCTACAATACAGCATTCAGGTTATTGTTTTAGAGGACTTCTTAAGGAGGAGTATTTGATGATAAATCTTGAATAAACTTCTCCAGTTCTCCATAAAAAGTATAATGTGGGTACTCACATATGTTGTGAGTGCCCACGTCAGATGTGGATAGCTACTACATACGTTTTATCGAAAAATAAGAAAATACCCCAGATCTTCGGTCACAAACTTCAAACCGTCAGAAGACTTGTAAGGAGAAGTATTTGATGATAATGTTTGGATAATTTTCTTCAGTTCTCCATAAGCATATGCTTCGGGTACTGACATTTTGCCTGTTGAATTTAAGGGTAAACATTCAAGGACGGTAACTCTGTCAAATTAATTCTGCCTCCTATTGGAAAAGGTGTTCTTCGCCCTTCACTATGCCCATTCAGAGATTTTTTGAAAATTTATATGAGTGTCATTGATGGTGCCTGTGTGGCCGAAAATAGCTACTCGGACACGGAAAATGTGTATCATTTAAATGCAGTCAACCCTCTTTATACCGACACTCGATACAACGACAAAATGCGTTACAATGACAATTTGAATGTCGCGAACCCTTCGCTCAAGCGGTGACAATTGATGAGAAATATGCAAGAATATTGCATTAAACTTCAAGCAACATATGTTTTGGATATTTGTTAGAATTGCCTCATTGAGGCGATTCTAACAAATATCCAAAACATATGTTCTAGGAGGAAACAAAGAATAAAACAATTTTTTTCTTACATATCTTTGTGTCAATTAAGAATTCTTTACAACAGCAAATTCATTTTAATGGCGACATTTTTGGGAACAAATGCTGTCGTTGTAACGAGGGTGTAGCTTTGTGAATGTGTTCATTGCTCTCAGTGATCCATTATTACGCCCTCGCCTGCCGAAGGCAGCAGTGGAGCACATAGCGCTTCGCCGTAATGTTACGTCTTTACGCGTGTACGTGCGTATGTCACGTTCGTAACCAGTCTACCAAATGTTTAAATTTACATTCAAATTTACATTTACTTCGGCGATTCTCTTGGAGGTACTAACATAGGTACCGTTTATTCTCGGAAGTTGAAATTTGGGATGCTACTTACCCAGACCTAAACCTTTAATTGAGTGACCTGGATAGGTGTAAAATTTTATATCAGACTGAGCATTTGGAAAATAGTATTTGTTGAAATTGATGCATCCGGATGTTGTTGTCATATGGATAAAGACTAAAGGACGGTGGTATTCATGTACTTTGGATACATGTCTAGTTCTAAAAAGGTTAACTCAAAACGGACAAGCTGCCGCCCGCGGAAGCAAGTGTTTCTTGTCAGAATAGAACCCATTCCAAAATGGCACCGGTGTGCCTGAAAGTAAAATTACAAACGTTATCCCCTTGTAAGAAATGACAGGACATTGAACAACAGGGAATGATTCTATATAGGTACTGAACTATAAATAGCTTTGTTTGTTTGGGAGTTTAACTGTCATTTTATGCATTGCAGACGACAAATGTGACAGCTTTCATTATTGTCTCCATAATTTGTACCTGATATGACAAACTTCATAAACCATTGCAAGTTTCGGACAAACAAATGCCGTATTGTTTACCTGTGGAAAACCGTTCGCTATTGTGTCGCGTCATATATTACATGTACTAATGTTCTTTTATTTTCAGACCTGACAGAGGAGTTAAGTGTACCAAAGAAGATATAAAACCAGAATGGATTCTAATTGTATTGATGGAATATATGTCATGATCAGAAATCGTATACCACAATAAAATTTTAACGTTGTAGACGACCTGTGTTTGTATGAGAGAGAGAGAGAGAGAGAGAGAGAGAGAGAGAGAGAGAGAGGTGGAGAGAATTTCCCAATTACGTGGTCAATAGTTATGAAAACAAACATTAGTGACTATATAATATATAATGCGGAAAGAAAAAAACAAGGTAAAATCAGGACACCAAACTGCAACTGTTTTTTGCCCCGACCTACACATTGTCAGGAACTAGTCTCCTGTAAACATATTTCGGAAAGTAATCTTTAGCCTGGCATTTTATTCAGATGAAGTAAGTTTGCAAAATTATGTTATTATATATTATAAAACCATTTGAGTAACTATTTTCGCAAAAAAAACAAAATGTATTCTGGTCATTGGTTTTAAACAATCGAAAAGTTTCATTTTTATCCCTAGTGAAACATGGCTGCAAATTTTGCAGAAATCGGTAGGGTAGGTAAATTTGGGGCAGGTTTTCAACAAGTTTCTCTTGTCCACATTTCACTAATTTTTACAATATCCCTTACTTTCTAATCAAGAAAATGCATACTCGATAGTTTACTTAAAAAACAAAGAAGTTAAAGATACAGACAAACCTCTTTATATCGACACTCGATACAACGACAACATTCGTTATCATGACAATTTGATTGCCACAAAACCTTCGCTTATGAGGTAACAATTAGTCACGAATTATGCAAGAATATTGTATTTAAAACTCTAAAGAAACATATCTTTTGGATATTTGTTAGAATTGCCTCTCTGAGGCGATTCTAAGAAATATCCAAAACATAGTTATATGAGGAAATAAGAACAAAGCAAGAACTTTCTTTCAAATCAATCTGCTCATTAAATATTTTGTACAACAGCAAATTCATTTTAATGGCAATTTCTTTGGGATCAAATCTGTCGTTGTATTGGGGCTTCACTGTATTCAAGGTGGACTGAAAATATAAATTGTATCTGTCACTAGTTGAATGATAAGATTTCATTTATTATTGTTTGATACCTCTTTAGTTTCTTCAGATACACACGAATTTCACCGCTAACAATAAAGTAAAATAAAATATTTGCATTGTAAATAAAACACTAAGCTAAAAAAAAGCGTCTTTCAAAGTGTTGTCTTATGGACAGCAACTGAAAAACTGCATCACGGGAAAATCCATCATTATACTTTCTCACCAATTTTTTTTTTTTTTTTTTTTTTTTGCTGTGGTGAAATGATGGTATGTATTGTGTTTAAAACCTTAGCAATTATTAATCGTGTAGTTAAAGAATAGAACAGAGTATTTATTTATTGGAAAACCTACATTTTCAGAAGGTGTTCTCCATTGACATGCAATATATAATATAAACATGAAACAGAAAGAACATGACAAAACAATCAATAGATCTACTACCTTAATTCTAACGCCCCGTGAATAAATGCAAATTGAATACTAATATGTAAAACAATAATCTTTATAATGAATTTTAGGCAGGATTTAGACCCGGTTATAGGACAACAGACCATATCTATACTATTAAAACTATTTTGAATAAATCTTGAATAAATAAATTAAGTTCTAATCATGGTTGCTTATTATTTTAAGTTTATATATCCCCTGTCGTACTTCTTTACAAGTGAAGAAGCAGTCTTAGGGACAATGTGTACTTGATTCCAGGTCTTTTAACCCTTCTCTTGCTGAGCACGACATGCCCTGTCTTAGCAAGAAGAAGCCAACTGATCTGGATCTGCATTGTTTGTCATTAAATATGTGATTTTTTATCAAAAACCCGGATCAAGTAATCTGATTGGCTGAAAATTAAAGGTGGGCGTGGCATCTTAATTTATTCAGCATGAGGATGGTTAATTCAGTGTCTGTGTTTTGTTCCGAATACAACTAGGAGAGATAATCAAACCAACTTGACGACTGTATTGCGTCTGCTATATTTGTACTGTCTTCTTTTAAGTTATACAAAAAAATTCCAAAACATTTTTGAATCATGCTCGTGTAATGAATCCAGTTGACTAGAAATTTTCTTGAAAAAAACATTTTTTGCTTCCTTTATCTTGTTTTTATATGCATGCCTCAAGCTGTGAAAAGCCAAATTTAAATTATATTATCTGAATTCGTCTGCATCTTTTTGCCTAACCTCTAAATTCTCTTTTCATGTAATACAAATTGCCATTAAACCATTTTTTTCTTCTTCTTACTACGGCTGAGCCTTTCAAAAGTGCAAGACTTAAAAGCAGCGAGACGAATCATTTTAATATTTTTTTTTTCAGTTAATGTATCAATATTTATATCACAATTTTCAACATCGCTAAAAAATAATTCTGTAGTGAGTGTGTTGACTCTTCATCAGTTCAAGAGGCATACATACATATATATGTTGAGAGTTAATCATTAACAGTGCAAATGATTTGTTTACCTGAGCCCTTTGGGCTTTGGCCTTCTTAAGAGGTTTTCTATTTTTTAAAAGGAAATAAAAATACAAAATTCACAAATAAAAGTTGCTTTTCGGTCCCATGTTATCTGGCACGCTGCGATTTGAGAATTGGTCATGTTAAGATATATGTAAAATGTAAACATTACGTGTAAACACAACGTGCAAAAAGCATAAAGCTTATTTTTACTGTCAACACCATTGTGCCGTATACGCAATGTACAACTTGCAAAGAGGCTCCCTTATTAGGAGAAATTTGGCAATTCATTATTTTTTTAATGCTTGTGTTTAGATTTTTTTCTTATGAGTTGACATTGCACAAATCTATTCTAAGGGATTGATTAATCTGTATTCCCTCACCTTTTCTATTTTTTATAGAATGGAAATGCCAAAGATTAGAAAAGAATATTTTACATCAGCATGAACATGGGTTTTAGAGAAGGCAGATATTATGGTGCTCTGGAAAAGACGGGAATAAAATCATGGAAAAAAGTCTTACTGCTTCAGTGGTTTTGTTATTTAAAAAAAAATAACCAAACAAAATGGCCACTGGTCATAACACACAAACTAGAAAATCATCAAGATGATTATAATTCACATCACTCCACTTTTTATGGAGAAAATGTAATTTAACCACTTTCCTATTTTAAGTCTGTGGGCATTATATACTTTTAAAATATTCAGAAAAGCAGATCTGTGCAAACAGTGATGACCTTCATCAAACTGCTCCTACAAGATCTGGGTCTACACTCTTTGCCATATTCTATCAGAAATATTTACATGCTGGATAAAATATCTGTAAATCATGGTGAATAATCCAAATATATTTAGTAATTATGGTATAATTGTACATAAAAAAAAATAATAATAAAACAAAATAAACAAAACAACAATCCCTGAAGTTCTACATACCTATTTTTTTTTTGAACATGCGACCTTAAAGTTAAAACACACCTATTTTTAATTGGCCATACCAGTATTTTAATTATTTTTCATTGAAATCTGAAACAAGTAAATAAACTTGTTACTGCTTCCAGGCCAGAGTATGTGCAAGTACATGTACTGTTTCAAAGTCTTCCTGACAATGGTTAGACAAATGATTAAAATGTATAGTAGAGCCAGGTATTACCAGGTAACATTCCGAGACCTTTAATATTGCATGCCAGTATCCACTCCCTGCCTCTTAGAAGATCTCAGTGTCAAATACTATCATTTCATCAATACATGCATTTCTTTTTACCCAACAGAGTTAAATTGCAAACCCACCTGCCAAAGGCAAATATCTAGTATTGTGGATATTTTGATGTTCCATGGAAAAAATCTGAAAACATGCAAATCCATGAATATCTGACTATTGTTTGTGCCATGTGAAGCAGTTTTTTATCTAAATTGTTTCAAACATCCTTGAGCTACACAATATATAACAATAAAGCACAAATTCCATATAATCTGGTTATATTTTATGTCAAGGAAAAGAACACTAAAACAGTCCATAAGTGCACAATGTTGAGGCCACCCCAGGGATTTTGAGGAACAGGGGAATAAGGCCATGTATTACAGGGTAACGAGGGAAGATGAATCTAAAACAAGAGGTCCGCGGGTCACAACTCACTCGCCTGAGTGACATAGCTACTCCAGGTATGCACCCGTTATGCAACATTTTCCAATCCTATCATTGCAACTAATGAAAGGATGATCAATTAAGCAGTTCTTAGTTTTGAAGAAGGACACATGGCCATGGCAGTCAATGAAGCATGACCATTTGGACAAACTCTCAATCATATTTCACTAGTAGAATCAATGTAAAATGATAGAAATTGGCTAAGTGGTTTCTGAAGAGTTGTTTAACAGTACCATGATTTTATACACAAGTAAACAGCACAGGGGCAGGGAAATATAATAAATGTCAAAATGATTACCTTTGGAAACAAAGATCACACTACAGATTAGAAAACGCGAGTCTTGGTTTTATTGAGAATCTTCATAAGCAGTAAAGAAGTTTGCAACACTGCTTTAATTGTGGTTTTGGAGGAGCTGTCATTAAAAAAAATCATTTTCTAAAATTTTATTTTGCCATGGCAACCCAACAAATTGGTCACTGGTAATAAAAAACACACAAACTGGGTAGACAGTGATCATGACTGCAAAATATGGTTCACATTACTTCACTGGTTATGGAGAAAATGAATTAACCATTTCTTCATTATAAGTCTATGGGAGTTTTCTGTTGCCATGGCAACAAAACCAAGAGGCAGACTGGCAGACTTTTTATCTGTTTTCAATTGCCCTTACCCATTTAACATTTGCACCAACTTAGAGTCCTACTACTTCAGTGGTTTTGGAGGACTGGTCATTGAAAAAATCTTCTTTTTTTTTTAAATTTAATATTGCCATGGAAACCAAACAAAATTCTCACTGATGAAAGGCACAAGCTGGGTAGACCATCATCAAATGTCATAACTGCCAAGTATGGTTCACATCACTTCACTGGTTATGAAGAAAATGCAATTTCACCATTTTCCCATTATATTAGTCTACAGGAGCTTTCTGTTGCCATGGCAACCAAAGCAAGAGGCAGATCACCATAATTTTAGCCATTTTGAATTGTCCTTACCCCAAAGCAGTTCATTTGTACAAAATTAGAATCATACTGCTTGATTGGTTTTGAAGGAGATGTCATTTAAAAAATTCCCTTTTTTTTTAAATCTAATATTGCCATGGCAACCAAACAAAATAGCCATTGGTCATAAAAAATATAAATTGGGCAAACACTCATCCAATGATCATAACTGCCAAACATGTTCACATCACTTCACGTTTTTGGAGAAAATGCAATTAATTTAACCATTTTCCCAATATAAGTCTATGGGAGCTTTCTGTTGCCATGGCAATCAAACCAAGAGGTAGATCACCAAAAAATTTGGCTATTTTCAAAGGACCCTAACCAAGCAACATTCTTATCAAGTAAGGTACAAATCGCTTCAATGGCTTTGGAGGAGTTGTCATTTTAAAGTGTTAACGGACAGACAACCGAACAGATGTTTCAACAATTTGGGTTTAGGGGCTATGCCCCATTATGAATTTCTATAGGGTTCAGACACCAAAGCGTGTTCAGACACCAAAAACCAAAAATTCCCTTGCTTAGCCTAGGATCAATCCTTGTACCGTTAGCTCTAGATGCCAGTGCACTCACCACTGAACTACCACACTATATTGTAGTCTGTACATGAAATTTTTATTTTTTTTTATTATTAAGAATTTTTGCCAGACCAAATTTTTAACAGACATGTCTGCAGGCCCTACATTACATATACAGCTGGCCACTGCTAATTAAATTCATGCTACAGAATAACTGGTTCTGTACTTGTCCGATAACTGGTGCATGACGAGTAAGTGTGTAAGAAGGTGATTCTTTTCCGATTTTGTACAAACCGAATAATACCTTATTGTTATTAGAGATATCACTGTAATTTTACGGACAGTAATGTTGTCAAACATAAAAGTAAAGCGTTAACACTTTAAAAAGAGGATAATAAGTAAACTTACATTTCGGGTGGTTCTTCTTTGTTCCAGCCAGCTTGATTGTGACGTTCTGAATATTCTTCCGAAAATGGAACACCTCTTCTTAGGGTACCGCACCGGGCCGGATATATTTAGGATTGTCTGTACAACAAGTTCATTTGCTTTTGTTGCAGTCTCTCTCTCTCTCTCGCTCTCTCTCTCCTTAGCCAGCCAACGTTAATTTGTTTTGTTTGAGTTATGGCTATACCACCAAGAAAACCCTTAGGGAAGTCTTCCCAGGGGTGTTCCTGGTCCCCATGAAATAAAGTCAGCATTTTCCCTTGTTCCCCAAAATTAAAATCTTGACTTTCTATATTCCTTGTTCCCCCCAATGGCTCAGTTGTCAGAGCATCTGCTTGACAGGGAGGTTGTGGGTTCGATCCCTGACAAAGGATACAAAGACCTGTCAGCTACACTGTACCCCTGTGTCAATCAGTAATGCGGGGTATAGTGGTCTGTCACCTAATTGTATACCGGAATATCTGTCAGCGACAAAGTATACAAAGCTGCACTGTCGGTTACCCGGAATATCAGTCAGGAACCCAGGGTATAGTGGCCTGTTACATGAAGCGTACACCCGAATATCAATCAGCAACAAAGTATATGAAGTCCTGCCAGCTACATTGCACCCTGATGTATCAGTCAGTAACCTGGGATATACACTTAGAGTGTATAGATATACTGGAATATCGGTCAGCAACAATTAAAGTATACGAAGATCTGTCAGCTACACTGGTCCCCGGTGTATCAGTCAGTAACCCGGGATATAACAGCCTGTCACCCAGAATGTTTTGTAGTATAGGGTCCCGTAGTATACTTTGTCGCTGACTGATATTCACTGGTTTACACTTTAGGTGACAGGTCCCTATACACTGGCTTATTGACTGATATACCAGGGAGCAGTGTAGCTTACAAGTCTTCATATATACTTTGTTGCTGACTAATATTCCGGTATACATTCCATGTGACAGGCCACTATACTCCAGGTTACTGACTTATATACTGGGTAACAGTGTAGCCGACAGGTATTCGTATACTTTGTCGCTGACCGGTATTCGGGTATGTACTTCAGGTGACAAGCGGCTAAACCTGGGTACAGTGTAGCTCACAGACCTTGTTATACTTTGTCGCTGACTGACATTCTAGTCCAGGTGAGAGGCTGCTATACCCTAAGTTACAGACTGATACTTTGGGGTACAGTGTAGCTGATGGGTCTTTGTATACTTTGTCTCCGACTGATATTCCGGTATACACTTTAGGTGACAGGCTGCTATACCCTGGGTTACTGACTGATACGCTGATATACAGTGTAGCTTGCAGGTCTTGGTTTACTCTGTCGCTGACCAATATTCTGGTATACTCTCCATGAGACAGGCCACTATACCCTGGGTTACTGACTGAGACACTGGGTAACAGTGCAGCTGACAGGTCTTTGTATACTTTGTTGCTTATTCAGGTATATTTATAACTGTCAGCTATCAAAAAAAAAAAAACTAAATAAATAAATAAAATAAAACATTAACCTCGACCCTGTCACATTGAGTAGAACATAACATACTTTCTATGCTGCGCATCGTGTTTGCAAATCAGTCAATCAATCAGCGATATGAAGTTCTCTAATACCATGTTAGATTGTGTTTATTTTTAAATTTCAATTGCTGTTTTGTCAAGGACAATGCCAGTCACTGGCTTATAGTGTAATTCTTTGCTTATTATATGAACGTCTGTTTATACAGGGTAAAGTTTACTGAAACTTATATCAGGGATTTACATATTTATTCTATTAACTCATAACCTAAACATTCAGAGAGAGAGAGAGAGAGAGAGAAGCCTTTTTTCATAGCTGACAAACCAAGTAAAATCTCCTTTGGCAGCATATAATAGACAGCATTGACTGCTTTAAGATTATTTAGATTGTCATTTTAAGAAAGTACTGTTTTAGAATATGTATTGGAACGGGAAGAGTGGTCACTTTATATTGTTTTAAAGGTCAAATTGCGTTTCGTCTGATAACAACTCAATTTTAGTAAACACCGTTCCATTTTTTCACTGGAATGGACCGGAACGACCGGGAACGCTAAGAAAGCGAGAAATGGAACTGACCGTCGCTCCGTTCCAGTCGTTCCGGTACCGGTCCGGTCCCGGTTGCGTTCCGGTCGTTCTCCGTTCATCGGTCGTTCAGGTGGTAAAGCTAACCGCTGACGGGACTGTATACTGTGCACATAAACCTTACACCGAAAGGGATATACGCCAAACTGAATGTTTCTCACCAATACTTAAGGCAAATGGGCCCAACTTACGCTGTGATTCCGGAAAATCGCATAAACAAAACGTTCCACATAAGCCGTCGCATGCCTTGACTATCAGTTATCAAGTCGCAGCGGGCCAGATAACATGGGCCCGAAAAGGGCATAATCTGTTTTTCAACTCATAAAGCCCGACATGCTAATGATATTTCCTTGGGATAGTCACGACTGACCCCTAATTCAGAACCTCTCAAGTTTGATGCACAGTCCATTATTTCTTCAACATCACAGAAATCTATGAAAGCCACAATAATTGGTCGAGATTTCGGGCCATCAAAGCGCCCTAACCTATGTTCACGCTCTAGATACATATCTCTACTTATATTTAAGTGTCTGCGAATAAGTTCCGTGACCTTCTCAAAGCAATCCTCATGCCTGTTCTCCGGAATTCCTTTAAACAATATATTTTTCCTCCTACTGCGGGCCTCTAGGTCAGCAGACCTATACTCAAGTAATTTCAGCCTGCCCTTGTTTGACTGCAATACACGCTTCACTGATGTAACTCGCTGTTTAAGGTCAAGAATAGTGTCAAGTTTGTTTTGGATTTGCTCAACCCGACCTTTATTCAACGTTAATTTGGACAATATATGTGAGTTTCTCTTCATTCGACATGGTATCATAATTTAGGGGGGTGGGGTGGTCTTCAAAAAATGAATTTAATTCATTACCTTCTCAGCCCGTGCTTATTCTTTGGCGTTTACCACGTACGACAATAAGCCTATATTTGATTTCGAATGAAATATTTCATGGTCGTCGCCATCTTGACCTGGCGCCGGGTCTCGTAATACAGTAAAAAAGTTATTATCTGAAAGCACGTACTTTTCTGCGCCTTGAAAACTACCACCACGGCCTCCCCTATTCCAAACACCTCTCCCCTCTCACATTTCAATAAGCTATTTCTCCGAAGAACACACCAATATTTATCAAAACATAGAGCGATACGAGCTGCCACATCTACCTTGTTGCCATTTGTCATGTAATTTTGTGATCCTGTTGTGGTTTTCTTGTGTTCTGGCTTCATATCGCCACTGAAACGTTTGCTTTGTTTTATCATATTATTTTTGTTTATGTGTGTTTCACTGTGACGTTTCACTTAAAGTAGAGAACCCGTATACGCACCCAACATGTGTTTTTAATTGGGATCTGCATCGGAATTAAGGATATGCCAGAGCCTTTTTTCTTTATATATATAATTTTATGCGTATAGATTGTATATTTGTTTATTTTGTTGAGTTATTTTCACAAAACAATACAGTTTGCATTTTTGCTAACAAAACAAAACAGCACATACTCTTGTTTATACAATCAATATATATGAGGAAAAAATATAAACTGACAGGGCGGTTAACAAACGATTATTCGTTATATCTAACCCTTGACGCGCTAAACAAAACTGTAGTCGACGGCATTCTATTTTTCATTACCATTATCTTTCAGAGAAATAAGACTTGGTATTTCACGTGAATCGTCTGCAGTCGGGCGAAGAAAGTCTAGAAACGAATTCTAGCGTACATACAACAGAACTGGATATTCAGGGACCCCCCTCCCCGACCCCCACAAGGACACAAGCCGACGGCCCTCATTAGCACTGCTCTGACGTACCGTTTCCAATAATGACCAGTAACACATGGCCCACACAGACAAACACACTTTAACCCATAAAATCATCAAAACACGCCTATATAATTTTGACCCACAAACCCCACTTTTATATAGCAAAACTGGGGTTTACAGGGGTATACATTATTTTTCTTATTTCAGCTCAAAACATAAATGGTGGGTACTCGTTAGAACCGCCTCGTTAAGGCGGTTCTAACGAGTACCTACAATCTATGTTTTTAGCAGAAATGTAAAAAATATCAGAATTTTTTATCTGATTTTTTTTTTTTTTTTTTTTTTTTTTTTTGTGGTAAATTTTTCAGTATATTTGAATAGGCATGTTTTCGTAATGTGTTGCGTTGTTTTCCATTTGGCCTAACGAGTTACATATCTTTCTGGTCTACATAATTTCATGTAACATGAGATTCTTCATGATATTGCAGATAGCGACACGATGCTCACTGATAATTGGCTACTGGAAGAACCAATGTGCTGTTTGATTACATTTTGTAATAGTATATATCTATTTTTAATATCCTGCCTCTGGTGTAACGAACTTTCTCATTGGCAGTCACTGTTTTGGAGACGGGTCATTTGATTGGCTAACTGATTGTTATTAAAAATAAGTGTCTCATGCAGTAGGGTAAGGTACTGAATATATGAACACAAGATGGGAGATAACCTTTGTAAGTCCCCACTATTCTCCTGTCAGTATGTCAGCCATTTTTCTCTAATCATTATGAAAATGGCATTTTTTCTCTAATCATTAAAACCCCATCCAGACCTTTATTTATGCTATGTTTGCTAACAGCAGTATTATGCAAATATCAGAAGGTTCGAATGAAAATGTAGTGAACGCTTATTTACATATACTGCATATTGTTTTATTTTCTTCAAATATTTTCACAAAATAGCAATACAATATGCCTTTGCTAACAGAACAGAACAGAACAGACATCACGAAAACATACCTGTATAATTTTGACCCCCTTAAACCCCACTTTTATATAGTAAAACTGGGGTTTACAGGGTATAGATTATTTTTTCTTATATCTGCTCAAACATAGACTGTGGGTACTCGTTAGAACCGCCTCGTCGGGGCGGGTTTAACCAGTACCCACAATCTATGTTTTGAGCAGAAATGTGAAAAATATCAGAAATTTTGTATCTGAAAATTTTCTTTTTTGGGTGGTATTTTTTTTTTTTTTCTTTTTTCTTTTTTTTTTGTGGGGGGGGGGGGGGGGGGGCTAAAATGTTCAGTATATTTGAATAGGCATGTTTTTGTAATGTGTTGCGTTGTTTTTCTTTTGGCCTAACGAGTTAGATATCTTTCAGGTCTTCACAATTTCATGTAACATGAGATTCTTCATGATATTGCAGATAACGACATGATGCTCACTGATAATTGGATACTGGAAGAACCAATGTGCTGTTTGATTACATTTTGTAATATTATGTATCTATTTTTAATATCCTGCTTTTTCATTGGCAATCACTGTTTTGGACACTGGCCATTTGATTGGCTAACTGATTTTTAGTAAAATTAGTATCTCCTGCAGTAGGGTAAGGTACTGAATATATGAAGAGGCAAGATGGGAGATAACCTTTATAAGTCCTAACTATTCTCCTGTCAGTATGTCAGCCATTTTTCTTTAATCATTATAAAAATGGCATTTTTTTCTCTAATCATTAAAACCCCATCCAGACCGTTATTTATGCCATGCTTGTTAACGGCAGTATTATGCTAATATCAGTAGGTACGAATGAAAATGTAGTAAACGCTTATTTACATATACTGCATATTGTTTTATTTTCTTCAATTATTTTCGCAAAATAGCAATACAATATGCTTTTGCTAACAGAACAGAACAGACATCACGAAATCATACCTGTATAATTTTAACCCCCTTAAACCCCACTTTTATATAGTAAAACTGGGGTTTACAGGGGTATAGATTATTTTTTCTTATTTCTGCTCAAACATAGACTGTGGGTACTCGTTATAACCGCCTCGTCGAGGCGGTTCTAACCAGTACCCACAATCTATGTTTTGAGCAGAAATATGAAAAATATTAGAATTTTTACCTGAAAACTTTCAATTTTTTTGTGGTAAAATTTTCAATATATTTGAATAGGCGTATTTTCGTAATGACGAAAACATACCTGTATAATTTTGACCCCTTAAACCCCACTTTTATATAGTAAAACTGGGGCTTACAGGCGTATAGACTATTTTTTCTTATTTCTGCTCAAACATAGACTGTGGGTACTCGTTAGAACCGCCTCGTCGAGGCGGTTCTAACCAGTACCCATAATCTATGTTTTGAGCAGAAATATGAAAAATATCAGAATTTTTACCTGAAAACTTTCATTTTTTTGGTGGTAAAATTTCAATATATTTGAATAGGCCTGTATTCGTAATGACAGAACATGCTCTTTGTCATAAATTAAAAGGACATTTAACAAACGATTATTGCTGTAACTATCCCTCAAAACGCTAAACAAAACAGCAGCAGATGGTATTCTAATTTTTATTATC